>OX401409.1:9620856-9647246 GCA_947846245.1 Cerastoderma edule | reverse complement strand
AAAATGGTGTCAAGCAAAAATGAAATTTAGAAACACATTTCTTCATACTCATACAGCAAATGTTGCTTTATTGCAAACAAGAAGCCAACAGTTATCACCTGCAGTGGCAGCTATTTGAAGCATCAAGAGCAGCCATAATGGGACAGACAAGTACTTATGATAACAAACACATGAGACCTATTATTAGTGTTAACACTTAACCATACGCCAAATTTTCGACTGTCCCAATTTGAAAGAGTTTGCAGACGTTATTTCAAAATGTTATGAAATTGAATAGTAGTCTTCTGATAGAGAAGAAAACATTGTGGGAAAAGGAGAAATTGCTCATTATGAGTAATTTCTCCTTTTCCCATAGTGTTTCCAGAGTCGTCTGCGACAGAGAGGTAAAATGTCATTATTGTTTGGTAATGGGTTACAACATGTAGCAAAAGACTTTTATTGTAAACAAGGAGCCAACAATAATCACCTGCAGTGGCAGCTATTTATAGTATCAAGAGCAGCCATAATGGGACAGACAAGTACTTAATATGGTAACAAACAAACAGATGAGATCTTTTATTAGAGCAGGTCAAAGCACATTCAAAGTGACCTTTACTGTTAACAAGAAGCCAACAATAATCACCTGCATTGGCAGCTATTTGTAGTATCAATAGCAGCCATAATGGGACTGATAGTGCCTTTAGGTAGGACTGAGATTCCTGGTTCCAAATAAAGATGATTGCACAAAGATAGGCTACTGCAAGAGTCCAGATCTGAAAATAAAAATAAAAATAAACAGTCCATTTAAAGCCGTCTGTTCATGGATTTAATGAAATCAGGAATTTAAAACTTTATATCTTTAAAATTGTACTATGATACACACTGGAGAAAAGCTATTGGAAGCAAACTCAGTTAGTATTTAATTATACGAGCCTAACAGGTATATATATATGTAGAGTGAATTAATATGTATTTGGAACTTTTAAATGTGTCGCAACAGTTTTGAGATAATCAGATATAGACTGTACATACTTATATTGACACTTCCTGAAATAATAAAGCTTTCAATGACTACTTTTAATCATATTTCATACAACAATAAAAAAAAAAGCATATTATTTCAACGACATTTATTTTGAATTTCATATTTTCTATTTCTGTAAATAAACATCTTTAACTTGAGGTTGATCTAAATTCTTGCTACCTCAAAATTAATGTATTTTTGCCACCATATTGAAAACATCAGCAGACAACAAATCTCCAGTATGAATGAAAATTCATGTTGCTTTGAGATGTGGGAAAGATAGCATTTCAGGAAAAGGGAAAAAATCATGAAAACAAAATCACTATTCAATTCTAATGGGTATATGAAATAATGTTAATTATTTAAACATAGGACAAAGGGTGGGAACATGATGATTTTTTTCCTTTAATAAGGCAGAAAGTCATCTTTAACGGACACTTTAAAGCCATACTTGCGCTCATTTACACTTAAATTGTGAAAGTTCTAGAATAATAGAGAATTAACTCAAAAGTACTTTGAATTCCCTTTTACAGAGGATTTGGGACTGTAACATGCTCACATGATGGTTAAAAAAGAGTAGTACTATAAGGTTTGTTTACAATTAGCGATAAGAAAAGGTCAGCTGAGAAACATTGGGAACCAATAAAACTAAAAAAATCACCATTTTGAATGTTCACATTGTTAATATTGGATAAATGACAGCATTTTTATGTGTTTCACATGATTTTTCTAACCAGGTGATCGCCAATCATTAATCCAAGAGCTCCTTGCTATTTTAGATGTTACTCGAATGTAAACAATGAAGTTAAATTTGTGGGCACCAAATTTGTGGAAATAGCACTTTGAAAAATTATTAATAAATAGTGCACAATGTCATGTTATATTGTCATGATCCTGTGGTTTTTCACTATGTTTTAACATATTCTATCATAATTTATAACTCATATTACCTAGTTTTACAGTTTTTCTGCTAGTATGGTTTGAGTGTAGCGTATTTGCACTGGTTTTTGAATACATTCAATGCAGCAGTTAACTTAATGAGCCATAAATGAATTGACACAAAAAGAGTCTTACAGACTTATTTACCCATTCCCCAATATGAAACTTTGTGCCTCAAAAAGGAACAGCAGAAAAACATATCAAGTATGAAATATAATGTTTTCTTTGATATATTGTCATTTGAGAAGAGACCATTGTCATTGAAGATAGAAATTGCTTGTCTTAAGCACATTTTTCTTTTTAGATTTACTTAATGTTTTAAAAGTCTTCTGCATCAGATGTTGCTAAGTGAGCTTCTATTGGATTAAAGATTGAAACAGCAGACAGCATAAAGTAAAACAGATTTTTCTCCATGCTATGTGGCAGAAATCATTGTGATAAAAGGATAAATTGCTCACTAGGAGCCACTTAAGTCCCAATGGTATCTAAAATCTTTTGTCACAATGGTTTTTAAAATATTTTGTCATAATGGTTCTAAAATATTTCGTCCCAATGGTTTCAAAAACCTTTTGTCACAATGGTTTCTAAAATCTTTTGTCACAACCATTTCTAAAATTGTCTGCTGCATATGTGACAAGATGAGTTATGAAGGAGTAAGGGTTTAAATGAATGATTGAAGGAAACATGCACTTCCCTTAGGCTACATGTTACCGTAACCATGGTGATACTTCCCAGTTATTCATTAGTTAATCACATGCTGCAATGATTAGTTTGTTGCAACTATTCATCCCAGGATGACTGGCAAACTGATTAAATATTAACCAATTTCTTCATACTCATTTTTTCCGAGCCTCTATAGCATAGTCTATACATAGCATGACCTACTTGTAATACAAGCCTCCTGAGTTCAAGACCAGATTTGTCAAAAAATTCTTTCTGGGGTTTAATAAAATTAATGGGAAATGATTAACCTGTCTATCACTTCTTATCAATAAATGTAGATATAATTGAAAGAAATTGCCTTTTAAATCAAGTACAAGTCAGAATGTCAGTTCTGGAAAAAAGAATAAAAGGCTGATGAAATATTTGTCCTGTTTAAAAAAGATTGTTTATTTGACTTTTCTATGAGACCCATAAAACCCAGCAATAATTTAGAAACAGCTTGATAAATGTGTAATGGATGCATCACCATCAAAAGATTTTGATGATGTATCATTCTTTTACCATATTGGACTATGTAGAATGCATAAAGATTTGTTATAAAATAGGCTCTTAGGCCTCTACTTCAGATACATTTTCTACTTGCAGTGAATGACTCAAACCGCACAGTTTAGACTTTTCCATTAAGTAGGTTAGAAAAAAAAACAATTGAGCAACTTCTCCTTTTCCAAAATTATATCAAAAGTTGTGCGCAAAATACCAAAAAAATCAATAATTGTTTCCGGTTTAAAAAGCATAGAAGTGGGTGGCCAAAGTATGAATCAAGTGAGATTATCAATTATTCACTTAAGTACTTCATATTGATTTTGTTTGCCCTACCTGTACCATTTATAAGACTTTGAAATCTCTTTAATTTTGCAAATTTAATCCTTTCTACACAATGTTTCCAACCAAATGTCACATGGTGAATGTTGTAGTTGTCTTATGCAAACCGCTACTTCAGGAAGAGGATTTTAATGAAAGCCCAAAATATGGGATTTATCATTTAAAGAAGAATAAATAAAAAGTATGGGAATTGGCTCTTACTTTGAAGTAGGTCTGAGTTTTTTTAGCACTTAAAACTTCAAAATGTTGAATGCCTCTATTGATATGAATATATAAGTTTGAAGATACTTTTAATTGTCCCATCATAATTATGTTCTTTCCTTTTTGAACAGTATCCAAGATTATGACTTCATTCTCCGACATCAAATTATGGCACATCTTACCATGCTTCATAGTTTGTAGTCAAAAGTATCCAACACACAAATTGTCTTTTATTTTCTGATGGTATTCTAAATGACAGATGACAATACCCTAGACAAATATATCACAAATGACTACATTTGATAAAGGTAATGGCTGATGATGCCTCCTGTATTTCTTATACATTCTTGGGCAAAGGTCTAGTGAAGATTATTTTCAACATATATTTATTTTATATTGATTGTGAAACAAGTTCTTACCACTTAGATTCATCACTGTTGATTCTGCTTACTGGATACATATAACCAGTAGTACTGGCGCTAAATTCGGATAAATTAAAAGATTGCAATATGGATCCCATTATTCACAGGATTCACACCCAAGACCATTTTGTCCTGAGGCGAACACTAAAGACTGCTGTCCTCTACAGTATGGGGTTTAAACCCAGGATTTTCATCAAACTTTGAAGTAACAGATTTAGGTTGAGAACTAGAGATCTAACAGATTCAGCCAGACAACCTCTTTTATAAGACTTTAGGACAGTGCATGAAGTAACCAATCCACAAGGGATTTAAACCTATGGTTTGCATTGGCAATCGTTTCTTAATGAAAATCCTGTAAACCCCTACCAGCAAACTTTATCATCATCTTTTTTGCAACCTTTTATTGCTGGTACTCAAGAGAAACCTTTTGTCAAGACGCTCATTTAATTTCTGAAAAAGGAAGACTGCTATGCCTCTTTATCTAGAGTCAAGGATGTCAGTTTCACAAATCAATAACTCACCCAAAACGAAGTAAAGTAACCAAGCAGATCATACGTGAAGAAGAAAACCCCTTGAACAACTCCCAAAGCACTCCTGAGCGGCCCGAAGTGCCAGAGAATGTAGACGGTGAGAAGTCCAAACACCACAGCTGCCACCAGTTTAATATTCTGAAACACTTTATTGCACGACCCATCTATAACATTATCAACGCACTTTACTGGAGTGATTACAAGTCCAAGAAGGAAAGGCGTTCCTGAATCATGGAGACCTTTCAACCAGTTTCTGAGAACACCCGTCAGCGATCTCTTGAATGGGTACAAGAACGCTCCACACAAAACTGCCCACAAAAGAGGTTTGAGAAAGGCTTCCAAGATGAAATAGACCGCTAACGCTGTTGCAAACGCAAGACATAGAAAAATATTCGCTGCAGTGTTGTAGAACGCCTGTTTGATGGCCTTTTCGTGCTCCTTGGGGATCTTATCGAGGATTGTTAGCGGAGACCGAGTCTCCAAGTTCGGCGTAGACGCCATTGTTGTTATTGACGGAAGTGGCGAGTGATGACGTTGCCTTGGGGTTTCCGGGATTTCCCATGTCTATTTTAAGTAACAAGGATCAAAGTACGTTAAGTATCACAGGGTCGTGGTAGCGACTCATGTTTGCCACATGAACTCGTGTGTTGCGTGTTCGAGCCCCAAAATGAGCAATGCAGGGTAACTGTTATGTTATCTTAAACCAGCTTTTCCTCCCTAAGCAATGTCTAGAAGCGTCTAGCAATGTCCATGAACTGTATTCATAGAGGGAAAACAGTTTGCTCCTTACAAATTGAGACAAAGCTCCAAGTTATTCCTGTTGAATAAATTGGGTTTAACACCTTATCAACAATCTTTCAGTAATTTTACGACCTGGCTTACACTAGTCCAGATTTTGGTCTCGAAAGCTACTGCTATATTGACTGACGCCTTCGAAGCGGAGCACAATGAATGTCCAAATGTTGAAAAATACTTTGTTCACGGATCATGATTGAGACTAGGCTTTCACCAGTACAAGGCAGGTCTCTGCAGTGTCTTGCAAAAGGACACCCCTATAAAATCCCAGTGCTGCTGGTGAGGATTGAACTTGACCAGTGATCAATACAAGACTGTATCAAGTACTTCATAGTTGTGAAGCACTTACTATTGAATTACACAGTAATTAACACTGATCCCTTGATATAGCAACCAATGAGCAGTAGCATATGATCTTTCATTCAGTAAGCCATTGAACATTACTTCATGGGCATAAAAACAAACAAAACTATCTAATGGTTATCAATTTTCCATTGATTTTAATACACTAATACATAACCCATTCAACACTATTCTTTATCTTCCATACACCAAACCAATCAAAATCATTTAACCCTTACCCAAACAACAAATTTTCGACTGTCCCAATTTGAAAGAGTTTGCAGACGACATTTCAAAATGTGATGAAATTGAAAAATATTCTTCAGAAAGAGCAGAAAACCTTGTGGGAAAAGGAAATTTGCTGTTACGAGCAATTTCTCCTTTTCCCAGAATGTTTTCTTAAGTCGTCTGCAACAATGTGGTCAAATGTCATTATTGTTTGGGAAAGGGTTAATAGACATTTTTACAGAAAACCATAGAATATCATTACACAATTTTCAACATGTTAAAAATAAGAAGGTATCTATCGATTGAAAATGTTAACATTAAACTTGAACTCTTATTCACAAGAACGCAGTTAACCCTTTCCCAAAAAATAACAGCATTTGACGACTTTGTTGCAGACGACTTAAGAAAACATTGTGAGAAAAGGAGAAATTGCTCATAACGAGCATTTTTTCCTTTTCCCACAATCTTTTCTGCCCTATCAGACGATTATTTTCTGATTTCATCACATTTTGAAATGTAGTCTGCAAACTCTTTCAATTTAGGACAGTCGCAAATTTGTTGTTTGGGAAAGGGTTAAACAATGTGTTTAGTAACCCTTCATGGATGGACTGTTACCAAAACAAATGAGGAATATGGAAGAAAAGGGGGCTATAATTGTTATGAACAATGAGCTGCATAATATTTTGGATATTCAGTAGAAACAAAAATTCTGATGATGCAGTTTCTTTCTCTGTACATATATTTAATTTTCAATGAAGTTATTGTTATATTACATTATTGTTAAATGCTTTAAATGTTGTACAACCTAGAACAATCTTGTTACATAAAGGCAACTAAAAACCAATAACAATATACAAAATAAACTCAGCCAAACAAACACATAGTAGTTTACTGCCATATAAATTCCTCAATCCAATATATCTCAATTTGAATAATGACTAGAAACACAAGTGACAAAAGGAAACCTTGCTCTTAATGAGCAGTTGGTACTTCTGTCACTAGGGTTGTTACCAATCATGAAACAAGTATCATTGTTGTTTCCTGTTGATTTCAATTTGATATAGTCACAATTCCTATTGGGGGAATGGTTTAACATGTTGTTAAGGTAGAATAAATATCATAGATCTGCCATTTTGAAACTCTTTCTTTTGTCAGACTACTTTGGTTATTTTCAGTATACAGAGGTTCAATACCATAACCGCTTTGCTTCACACTGAAGAGTTTCAGCCACCGACAATGTATACTGAGAACAACCAAGGTAATCGACCAATAGTATAAGTTTCAAAATGGCGAATTATGGGTATTCAACCTTAAATTGACTCTAAGTAATAATAATAAAAAAGCAATAAAGCATGCATATAGTTTTCAGCAGAATTGATTGTTGCATGAAATATCTCCATTTGTTGAAATGATGTAATAAATTGGCTTTTAATAAGACATGAACTGTTGGGTGTTCACTGTGTCAACCTTTTTTCACAGTGTCAATCTTTGTTCACATATATTATGTCTTTCCTTGGCTAGGCTAGCGCTCTGAAGTGACTTTCCTTGCAGTAAATAAGGGTACATAATAACCATTATAAAGTGGAAGTATCAAACCAACACAGAGCTCCAAATGAGGAGAACAAGAACTTAAAGCCACATTCCTCATTCACTTTCTGAGCCCTAACCTCTTTGTACTAAAACACCACATTGTTGGCTCAATATAAGACTATGGTAAGAGCTTCATACATGTGAAACA
Organism: Cerastoderma edule; assembly: GCA_947846245.1. Taxonomy (NCBI): domain Eukaryota; kingdom Metazoa; phylum Mollusca; class Bivalvia; order Cardiida; family Cardiidae; genus Cerastoderma; species Cerastoderma edule. The sequence goes on along the minus strand of OX401409.1, from coordinate 9,639,503 downwards.
CTTGCTTTGGCATTTCACTCAACCCTTGACCTATAAAATTTACATGACATGGTCCTGAGACTGTAAAACATTCAGCTTGGTTCTATTAGTACGAGCTCAAAAGCTTTGAACTTCTACTTAGTCAATGTTTAATTAAGTCAACCACTCCGACTTCAGTTAGTCAACATGACTGTATGATTAAGTACAATGACAGAAAAAAAAAAATTGAGTTCCAACTTATACACTAAATACAAATAGACCTTTGTATAATCTTTTATCTAGACCTTTCCACTAAATATTACACTTAATTACCAATTCTATTCAATATTTGGCAAAAACCAGCATATAAATGCCTTTGGCCAAGACAACATGTACAAATATGGTACAGACGTATATATAATATACGAGGGTTGGTAGGAAAGTTTGTGGACTGGTACTAGAAAAAAGTTACACAAAGCAATATACATGTATAAGAAGTATATAATAATACAATTTGATCTATTATCTCAATAATGTATCAATTTCATGAATGTGTGATTAACATTTAAACAAATATAACATAAAACAATAATGCGGTAATGCGTACCCGGAGCACGGCAGCGTACAAAACGCGACGTCATGATAACGTCAAGATAAAGTTAAATGTATTTTCAAACCTTTCACGTGTAGTCAGCGGGTGTTTGAATGCATTTTATGTGTCTGTGTACCCATTTATTGTTGACAACAAGGTAACAGTAACTGTCGTAAGATTTTTCCAGATTTTGAATTTATGCCCATTCGGAATTTGGTGTTGAAGAATCATGCTTCCCGGTCCATGAAAAACATAATAAACAAATGTTTCCAATCACTTTTCTACACTTGTGCCTTTTTCGGGGTAGGAGTTCTTGGGGTTTTCCATATACAGGACTGTGCTTTTGTCTCTGAATCGAAATGCCATAGTCATATGTCCCGTTTGTTGCGATCAACAATCCTTCACCTTCGCGTTTGTGTCGTTTGATAAACATTTCCGAGCAGCGAATCCTGGCTTCCCGTTCATGGTCCTTCAATAGTCGCGAAACCCAACATGCGCACACGTTTTACATTCCTTATACAACATTTGAAATATCATGTATAGTTGGATGGGAAACACCTAACAAGTATATTTCCGTACGCTAAACTTCTCAAAGTGTGCCTTCTCTCATTGTAAAACCAAGTATTTTACTTTGTCTTTGATAGAGCATTTAAGTACCGGTGGCTGACCACATAGTTCATCATCTTCTATTGAATCTTTCCTTAAACTGTTTATGCCATTTGAATGCTAGTGATCTGCTACATTTCTAAATAGTGCTGGAGCTCTTTAAGGTGTCGAACGTCTCAGTTGGTGTCTGATCAAGACCAACGCAAAATTTAACAACCGACCTTAATTCAACGTCACCAGTTGACGTCATGGTTTCTCTAGTTTAAATTACGACCGCAGTGATGAAAATCCTTGTAACTTTCAAACGCGGAACGGGACTTACATCACTATTTCAGGTCATGACGTCAGAGGTACAATATCACAGCAAACAAATTAGCAGAGATTTGCACAGGCGTGAACATTTTCTATTGAGTGATAAGTCAAAATGCAGAAGTTTGAATAACATGCAATTTTTGACGTGCTCTGGGTGCGTTGACCCACGTTACTATGGGGACTGATAATTCGGCAAATAATAGACAAAACTTAACAGAACACCTGCTCTGGGTTGACAAAGAGTTATACAGCGTTTATTGAAGATTTCAATGATTTATGACAGATAATAAAAAAATTATTATAACAGTCCACGAACTTCCCTACCAACCCTCGTACTTAAGCATGTTAATATATACAAAAAAAAAAAAAAAGAACAAAGATTATCAAATCCCAAAAACATATAAGTCACGAATTTAGTTGATCTAACACATAATGATATATAATAAAGGTAAATACATTAAATAATTTCATTTCGACATTTAAAGCTCTCTTTAAGATACCAATACCAATGTGCATGAAGTTTTATTTATATGAGATTAAAACTGCTTTAACTGTTTTCAAAAGATATACTAGTCACTTGTGTAGGCACCAATGAATCTAAAGGAAACGCAAATTTCTTCAGAATATAAAGCCTCCTCTAGATTACTTAAAATGATACATTCTTAAACTAGTCTTAAACCTGGGCTAGAATGCGAAACACATAAGTTGCAGTCCATGAGAGTGAAAGAAAGATCTTGTGAAAGGTATTATCTTCTATGAGAGCACGCATTTATCTTTCTCTGGGGCATTTCCTGATGATCTTTCTATAACTTGAACCATCTGATCGAAAACCTTGGCAACAGCCTGGAATTAAAAAAGAACAAATATCAGCTTTCAAATTGAAAAAAAGAATATCCCAAGTTTGTCTGTTAGAAATATCTATTCACTATTTCATAAAGAAATATGCTTTTTGATCTTTCTTTCCTACAGGTTAAAATTCAATGCATTTTCCTCATATGTGTGGTTCTATTAAAGGTTGTCTAGGTCTGTAAAGAGATTGCACGTATAGGATTACACATTTGAACCAACAGGTTGATTCACATTGGATTGGTCTATGACTTTTGGTCTGTGACATTGATACCATATTCCCAATATGAAGCTATGTCATTTCACTATTCCAAATAGAAAGCATAAGCAGGCAACAATTATAAAGAAATTGTAACAAAACAAGAAATCACTCAATTTGAGCAATTGATCATCAATTTCTATCTGAAGCATGAGGGATTATGGAATATGGGGTATGATGTAAGAAGTTAATTAATCTTAAACACACCTGGTTTTCCTTAGCAGATGTCTCGAGGAATGGAACTTTCCATTTTTCAGCAATCCTCTTTCCAACATCAGTGGAAACCTCCCTGTAAATTGAATATAAATGTACAAATTTATTTCAAGACAATACATCAATCCATTTGAACTTAATGGGTTTATCCAATAAAACACCTTCGACATAATATGACTCACCAAACATTAACAACCCTACACTTTTATAAGACGTGTTTTTTTCAGGTCATGGAAATGCCTGAGAAGTTACGATTAAAATCAATATAACAAAAGAATTGTCCAAGAAACCCAAACTTTTAAGGTAAGGTGCTCAATTTAGAAACAAACTCAATGAATCTGAGTTCTGCCTAATTTTATGACACAGATGAACATCACTTTTCAGAAGTCAATTTGATTATATTTGCCTCTAAATTGAACACTTCATAAAGATTTACACCAATGGCTTCAAATTTAAGATACTGCAAAATAAAGCATGGAACAATTTTTCTACCCACATTTGGCAAAAGTATAAAATTCAAAATCAATAGAGAATGTGCAGTTTCAAATCATACAAAATTACCAAGATAAGATAAATAATTAATGATGGTGATATAACTCTTTAAATTTGATTAAACAAATTGCATAAAGCCCACATATCAAATAAGGCACAATAGAAAACAGACCTGAACCAGACTAGAATTTTCACCTTACCTTTCCATACTCAAGTCACACTTATTCCCAACAAGCACTACAGGTAGATTCTTGTTACCAATCATATCCAGAAGTTTGTCATATACAATGGAAATCACATCAAAACTGAAAATACATGGAGATAGGGGAAAAACTAATCATGAAATTCATCTGAGGAGCATCCCCTTCTATACAACTTAACCCATAATGACCCTATACATACATGTTGCATACACCTCTAGAAGAGATTAACTGAATTATGGCAATAACAAGAGCTGTCCGTAAGACAGCATGCTCGACTATTCGGCAATGTCTGAGAGGGTATAGGTCAGTGAAATATTATTGTTTCTAAAATATGAGGGTGCAAACAATGATTCCCTACAATAGCTGTTGAGAAAGGAAAATGCATGCAAAGTTTTAACCAAGATAATTTTAAGTATAAAGGACCACATAATTAGCTTACATTCAAAACAAGAGATACAAAACTTGGTCAGGGACCTAAGATTTTGACCATAAACACATTTGTGGAGTCTCAACCCATTTCATTCAGTGGTTCATGAGATACAAACTTCCACGCAAAAACTAAACCAAGATAATTCAAAGTACAAAAGGCTGCATAATTTGCTTAAATTGGAAACAAGAGTTTTAGAATTTGGTCGGGGACCTTAAATTATTACCCTGAACACATGTGTGAAGTATTAACCCATTCCATACAGTAGTTCATGAGATACAAACTTACACGCAAAAACTTAACCAAGATTTTCTAAATTCAAAAAGCCGCAAAATTTGCTTGAATTTAAAACTATAGGTTTGAAACTTGGTCAGCGACCTTAAATACTGATCCTTTACACATGTGTGAAGTATCACTTTATTCACTATTGTAGTTCATGAGATACAAACTTGCACGTAAAAACTTTACCAAGATTTTCTAAGTATAAAAAAAACACAAAATTTGCTTAGATTTAAAACTAGAGGTTTGAAACTTGAACAGGGACCTTAAATTATGACCCTGAACACATTTGTGATGTATCAATCCATTCACTTTAGAAGTTCATGAGATACAAACTTGCACGCAAAACCTTAACCAAGATTTTTCTAAGTACCAAAGGTTGCATAATTTACTTAAATTTAATACAAAAGATTTTAAACTTGGCCTAGGACCTTAGATTATTACCCTGAACACATGTGTGAAGTATCAATCCGTTCCATACAGTAGTTCATGAGATACAAACTTGCATGTAAAACTTAAACAAGATTTTCTAAGTACAAAAAGCTGCATAATTTGCTCAAACTCAAAATTAGAGATATGAAACTTGGCCAGCGACCTTAAATTATGACCCTTAACACATGTGTGAAGTATCAACCCATTCCATACCGTAGTTCATGAGATACAAACTTGCACTTAAAAACTTAACCAAGGTGTGACGCCGAAAGCGACGCCCGGGTGAGCAGTATAGCCCTCCTTATTCTTCGAATAGTCGAGCTAAAAACAGAGATATCTTATAACAATCTCTCTTCTTGACACAAATTGTTCTTTTCCACATTTTCTATGATAAATGTATCCATTCAAGCTTTGTAACTGTAAATGCTGGTGTTTTAACTTGAACAGGTAAAGTACTTATATAAGAAGAAATCACCATAAAAATTCATCATCCTTTCCTCTCATGGATAATAAATATGTTTTACAGTAGGTCACAAGAGAAAGCATTGCTATGAATATTTCATTATTTCATTGCATTTGCTTTTACACATATTTAATATAATTTTGTGTAAGTTTTTCCATACGTGATAGCTGTAAAATAATGGGCATTCAAAGAAAAGTACCTTTAAATGTTGATACCAGTTACTGACTTTGTACCTTTAAATGTTGATACCAGTTACTGATTTTGTACCTTTAAATATTGATACCAGTTACTGACTTTGGATGGGGATTAAAAAAGAGTTTACATAAACATGAATACTCTTAAGACAATTGAGGTTTACTTACCTTTTCTGAGAATTAACGGAGTAGACTAATATGTATCCATCTATATTTACAAAATACGAAGGAGGTAGTATGGTGTACTCATCCTGGAAAGTAAAAATAAAGTTAGTCCCTTACTCTGTTAAACTTCACTTTTACACATCAGTTATTGAAGTTTCATAGAAACCACTGTGACAAAAAGATCAGTTGTTCCAAGAAATGACCAATTGTATTTGTCTCAATAAATTGTACCCAATATCAAAAAGAAAATACATGTATAGATTTATGGTGTTTTCTGTCATCTACTTATGCTTTTAATTTGAATGTTATTTCCCATGTAGTGATTTGGGTTGATTGAAGACAATGAATTCCAAAATTAAGCTACCCTTGTCACATAGTGCTTTGGATTTGAATTTAATTCCACTTCAAACATTACCAAGCTTTATGGCACTACTCAGCATAAGTATTCTTTTTTCTTTGGAGGACCGTGCCTCCATGGTTAAAGCTTCCCCTTCAAGGGCTACAGTGTTGCAGAGCATTTGCCTCTTGAACAAGGGTTAAGGGTTTGATCCCTGTTAGGTGAGGTGAAAATTACAGGGGCTAGCCCTACAATCGCCAGTACTGGTTAAGTAACCAGGAAGCAGTCATAGGCAGTGAATTTAATGAACTTCAAGCTTCTGTCACAATCAATGTAAAATAAATAAGTTTAACCTAAACTAAGGGTTGTGAGTTCAAATCCCTTCAGTAGACATTTCACAGTCTGAGCCTACTACTGATGAATACCAGAAAAGCCGAATTATGACTGAAAAATTATTGAAGCACCTTAACTCCATACAAATGAAAAAATTCAATAAACTGCAATGGATGTCTTACTTGTCCTGCTGTATCAATAAGCTGTAGTTCATATTCCTGGCCTCCTAACTTTACTGTCTTGGTAAAAGCTGAATTGAAAACAAAGGTAAAATAAAAACATTATTGTATCACTTTTTTTCAGAATATTTTTCTCTACCATGTAAGACTTGAAACATGTCCATGGAAATGATTTTCTTTTGCAAACAGGTTTCAATTCTAAACAGTTTGTCTATAATATAATTGCAATGTTAATTTGTCTAATCTATCACACAATTCAATGACAGACCTGTTAAAGTCTTATGATAATTTACTATATTAGATGGGTCCCTGATATTGAATCTTTTTAAAAAAAATATAGAAATTAGCAAGGTAAATAAGTTATCTGAAACCAATGGCTATTCTGGAAAGTATTTAACATCCTAAACAGTTACTATGTGGAGACAAATCTAATATGTTTACAACAGAAAAAGAACCAATCATGTTTGAAAGGAAAAGAGTTTAGCATTATGTTTTCTTAGAGTTTCAAATAATCAGTTCAGTCTGTAATCATTTTCAACTTGAATCTCCTACAGAAGTCTATAGATACTGTACTTTAAGTTGCTTTCATTGACTTTTCTCTCATTAAACATGTTTTGTGATATATTTTTTGGTGTTTTCATTGGTATAAAATAAGAATGAATACGCTATCCAACTCATTCTTCCCTAAGACAGTGCGAGAGTGGAACTTATCACCACCAGCATTGTGTCTACACCAACCTTCAGATTACTCCTCGTGGGGTAATTTGCCATTTCTATGTACGTACATGACACTGTATATAGTTTTAAAACATTTTTATTCATGATAATCTGTGTGCCAACACAATGCTCAATTTGAGATAATTACATTCCTTGAGATCCTAGCTCAGTATCAGGAAGAAGAAGAAGAAGAAGAAGAAGAAGAAGAAGAAGAAGAAGAAGAAGAAGAAGAAGAAGAAGAAGAAGAAGAAGAAGAAGAAGAAGAAGAAGAAGAAGAAGAAGAAGAAGAAGAAGAAGAAGAAGAAGAAGAAGAAGAAGAAGAAGATCTCACTTACTATTTTCTATTGTTGGGTCATAAGAGTCCACAAACATTTGTTCGACAAACTGAATTGTCAAACTGGACTTCCCTGCAAAAAGAGAAAATGGTTGTGTGTAGTAAAAATGTATTAAAAATCAGGAACATAACAGCAAACAAATCAAGTATCAGACACATTCACACAATATAAATTGAGGCAAGAAGGGAACCTTCAAATTCCTGTCACGCAAAACACCCTGTAGCATACTAATCCAGATTCTGTTGGTTCAGTGCATCTTGACCACTAGTGTTTGCTGCCCCTTGATTCAAAAATTTGCCATTAAAGTGGTGTTGCTATGCTGTCACTTGTGTTCCCATACATAACAACATGATTTACACTGTCTTGCCTGGGCACAATGCTTTGTGTCTGGGCAAGACATTGTTGATGAAGCTGCCCACTTCACCACTGGGTCAAGGTTGTAAACCTACCATGGGTTAGTCTCAGTTAAACTACTCCTTTGTTCATGGTTGTTTTTTTTCTGTACAAAAATCTACTTTGCACAAGGAATTGTAGGTCGGGTTCTATTTGGGCGGATGGCTATGTAGAAACTTTTATTTTACATCAATTGTGACGGAAGCTAGAAACTTATTAAATTCACTCTCAATACCTGTTGCGGGGTACAGACAATTCCCCACTAGGACAATAACCCACTAGGACAATAACCCACAGGACAATTACCCACTGGACAATTACCCACCGGACAATACCCCACATTTGTGTCAAATAAGACAATTCCCCACTGGTAAAATGAAATGGTCATAATAACTTTTTTTTTAAGAACCTGAATTAAAGAAGTATTAAAATATATTTTCAAACCATTATCTTCAATTTACACATGAAAATATATTTATATTACAATAGCCAAACAAATAACACATTGTTGAAAAAGATCAAAAGATTGGTCCATTCACAAATCTTTTTGTAATGAGAATTCCCCACTTTAAATCAATTATAGCAATGAAATATATATTTTGATATGTTCATGAATCTTTTCTATTGAGGCAATAAATTAAAACTAATTAAAAATCAGTGATCATGGATTTAAGCATATCATAGCATTTTGCATAATGTAAATGTAGAAAAGAATGAATTGCAATTCAATTATCCTATCAATAATAATCAACCCAGTTATTGATTTAGGCAATTGAAAACAGATTTATTGATAAATTTATATATTTTGGTAAGCTTTTTAATTTTCGATTTTGATTGAATTAACGATTGCTTTGCTCCACACCTTTAATCATCATTTAGCTACACCTTGCTAACGAGGTCTTTAATTGATATTTGATATATCAATAATGTTCCAAGTTCCAACATTTATTCTCCCAAGTATAAACATATATACAGTAAGGGGAAATGGCTAACCAATACAATTGTACATGTTTTTCAGACTGTGTTGGATTTCCACATCTTAATTCTTCATTTCTTATTCTTTTAAAATTGTTTTATCATCCCTATGCTTCCTTATATTTTATCCCATTAGACCCCACATTCCATCTACTTGAAATATGTTAGCATTTAAAAATCAATATCATAAGAATGCACAAGAGTCTTTTAATTAGAACCTTCAATATTTGAAAAGGAAATTATTTCATATTATGTTAAATTTTTAATCAACAGTCCTATTAATTGGTTATTGATATTAACTTGACTTTGCAATACTACTGACAATAAATTGTTACATGCATTCTACACAATTCTTTTTATCAGTATATATTTTGCAGACAAAAAAGGAACATGTAATGCTTCAAATCTCTATTTTGATAATTTTCCACTCTTATTTTCATTGTTAATTATTACAGATAAATAACGCAAAATCTACGTTATAAATAAAAAAAACATAATTTATTTGAATATATGTTTTATATCAAATAGTGGGTAATTGTCCTAGTGGGTAATTGTCCTAGTGGGTAATTGTCCTGTGGGCAATTGTCCTAGTGGGGAATCGTCCTCGTGAGGAATTGTCCTACACCCACCTGCTGCCTAGATACTACACCAATACTTGCGCCAAATTGGTATATAGCCATAGTTGGGGCTTTTTTTCCTTAAATTTGGAAGAGGTCTAGGTCTGCTAATTTTGGGAAATTTGGTAATTGAAGTGGATTATAAACTTAGCATTGCCTTAGCGTACCCTAGCCTAAGTGTACCATTTTTCAGTCTTAGCATACCATACATAAATATATACATTGTAGTGGGTTTGATAAGGTGGGACGCTCATTAATTGGTGCTATTATAGCTTTTGCTAAAATATAATTACATTCGAGTATATTACTGTCATGATATTTTTTTTGAAGTAATTTTTAAGATTGATTTAGTTAAAAAAGAAAAAAAAAGTATATTTTCATGTATTTTAGTTTTATATCAAGGTAAAAAATATAATGTAGAAGAACAGCGATACAATAAACAGTAACTGCATAATGTATAAACTACTGGTTGCCTTTGGGTGAATCAGTTTGTTTAAGTGTTCATTATAGATGTATTTATAAATACAAATATACGTTATTACAGAGGTAGCTTAGTATTGACATATAACGGTAATTTACTACTGAACAGAACAGAACAGGGCATAACTAAAGATTTCTTAGAAAGTATATAAAGGTATTTTACATACTAGTAACATGAGCCATAAAAAAGTGTCTGCTTTTTTTTTTTACAGTTTTAACAAACCAGTGTTTGATGTCTCGTTGTTATTGATGCTTAGATTGTACATGTAACAGTGCATCTTTGCGGGGTTTTTTTTTCTCTTTTTTCTTTCAAATGGTTCAAGACTGCAACAACTTACAGGTGCAGTGAAAGCTATCTCTATACATTGTGTAAACTGTTGATTTATAATGCGATTTATACACATGTGTGACATTTCTTTCATGAATTCTATTTTGTTATTTAACATTTCGATGAGCATTTGCATATACATTGTATTCATTCAAACTTTTTTTTTCTTCTTCAGTCACTGTTTGTGCCTTACAGCATACAACTGTCATTCAATTTTAGACAAATCACTATTGGTCCAATGGCTCTTTTGGTACCCATTTTAGGCGAGCACCGCTACAATAATTGGCAGGGTTTTTTCATGTGTGGTTCCAGTTAGCTTGTGAAATGAAAGCGTTCACTTTTAAATCTTTAACCAATAAAATATTTCTTACTGTATTTCAATCATTTTTTCAAGCGTGTACATAGCTTATACTATTTTCTATTATTTGTCTCTCCATTTTATAATTCTAAAAAACTAATGCATCTCTGCCTTTCTTTCTGTCTCTGTCTCTTGTTGATTAAGCTTTGCAAAGTCTGCACATCTTATTCTGTAGTTCCAAACTTTCCAGACACAAACATTACACTGCAGGCACCACAGGGATGGTATACCATTATCGTGTTGATCGGGAAAAATGACAACTGTGACAATTTTCTGTGTGGTTTATATAGCCAAAATCTCATCTGGCATTACAAGTTTAAGAGTCTAAGCAATATGCCATGTCAAACCCAGATAAGTAATGAGCTTGGTGTTTGTTTAAAATCTCATTTGTTAATCAGGTTGTTTGGTGAATGTTTGACCAGTTCTGTGCAATTACCAGATGTTTGCATTATGGCATTCAATGTTGATTGAGCAATGAGGGTTCCCTGGAAGCTCCTGGGTTTGAGCTATTTTGACAGCAAAAATGAGTGTGTAAATATGCTGTTTACTCAAATATATTTACTACAATGTATAGTATAAAATAGCAGCAAAATAGATCAAAATATTTCAAATCTTTTATGTCAAAGTAGAGATGTTGTTCACAAGTATAACTGACACGTTGAATTTACAATATTTCAATTGTAATGTTGATTATCTTTATGGATTCATTTGTTAACATATCTCATCTTTATTTGATTAATGATTAAGTGACAGATAACATTTTTTTCATTAATTATCATTGAAAGAAATTTGTAAAAAAAAATACATAAATTAATGGTAATTTTGTTTCACCAAAGATTGTCCTGTTACATTACCCCAAATTTGCATTGATTTATTGATTTCGAGAATGACAAAAATCCATTTCAAAAAAACTGAAATCAGTTTCAACACAGAAGACTTCTGTCCCTTCGACTTTAAATCTTTGGAAAACTGCATGATTTTAAAGAAACTTCCAATTGGGATTGTGCCTTTAATGGGTCCCTGATATATGCCGGAAAAAAACTAATTACCCTCAAAGAATCCCAAGTATCAAACACCTGATAAGAAGGAAACAAAGAGCTTATAAAAAGGCAAAACTAACAAAGCAAAAACACGACCGGGACAGGTACAAAAGATTACAGAAAGAGACACAGTTTTATATCCGCAAGGCCAAAAGAGACTATTTAGAAAACGCAGTCAGCAAAAATTATAAAGAAAACTCCAAGAAGTTCTGGGCCTATGTTAAAAGCAAGAAGCTTCTGGCATCTCACCATTAAAAAACTAAAATGTTTTTTTACAAAGTGGAAATGAAAGTAGAGCAAACATCTTGAACGACAAATTTGTCTCAGCCTTCACACGCAAAAACATCAACAGCCTACCTGACATGGGACCCAGCTCTATTCCGACAATGCAGAACATTACTGTTGACTGGAAAAGTGTCCGTAAACTCCTCATGAACCTCAAAACAAAGAAAGCCACAGGTCCAGATGACATACCAGCATTCACCCTGAAAGCAGCAACCACAGAAATAGCCCCTGCACTGACCAAACTGTACCAACTCTCCTTGAACCTGGGTGAGGTACCCAAGGATTGGCGTGACGCTTCAGTAGTTCCCTTATTCAAAAAGGGTGACAGACACCAAACATCAAATTACCGACATGTATCTTTGATATCTATAACCTGCAAACTACTGGAACATATAGTTCATAGTAACATCTTGAGTCACTTTGACGTACACAACATCCTGAGCGACAGCCAATACAGCTTCCGAAAAAGACGCTCCACAGAGACACAGCTGATCACTACTATTCATGAAATAGCCTCAAAGACGTCCAAAGGGAAACAAGTTGACGTAGTTCTGCTTGACTTTGCAAAGGCCTTTGATAAAGTGCCCCATTCAAGGTTGATGGCCAAGTTAGACCACTATGGTGTACGGGATTCAACCAAGAATTGGATACATGCTTTCCTAACAAATAGGAAACAGCAAGTAGTACTTGATGGTGCCAAGTCAGAAAGAGCAGACATCTTATCTGGCGTTCCTCAAGGGATGGTCCTAGGTCCTCTGCTTTTTTTGACCTTCATCAATGACCTCCAAGATGTGATCAAGTCATCCTCAACCAAACTGTTCGCAGACGACAGCGCAGTCTTCAACGTAATTGAAAATGACCAGGACAGACAACTCCTGCAGGAAGACCTCAATGCACTAGAAGAATGTGAATCAACATGGCAGATGAGCTTCAATCCATCTAAGTACATTGTTATAAGAATATCTCCGGAACGCCAAAAGTAATAGAGACCAATTACAACCTGCATGGACACACTCTTGAAGTGGCTGACGCCAGCAAGTACCTTGGCGTTACAATTCCTGCGGATCTCAGTTGGGGGAACAATGTACACAACATAACAAGCAAAGCAAGTAGAACCATGGGTTTCCTCTCCAGAAACCTTAGGGATTGCACACCACCTTTCAAGGATGCGTCTTATAAGGCCATGGTTCGTCCCACCCTTGAATACGCAGCACCAGTCTGAAATCCTCAACAAAAGAAACACACAAAGGCCATTGAAAATGTCCAGCGCAGAGCAGCCCGTTTTGTATTCAAAGACTTCTTGACAAAAACTCCAGGTTGTGTCTCAAATATGATGAAGGACCTATCCTGGGAGTCCCTAGAACTGCGTCGAAAACAAAGCAGGCTATCTATGATGTACAAAATCCACAACAATCTGGTGGATATCGAAGCCGACAAGTTCATACAAAGTGGAAACACGCACTAGAGGCCAGCATAAGTTTTTTCAGGAGCGTATCACAGACCAGACGCTATCCAACTCATTTTTCCATAAGACAGTGCGAGAGTGGAACCTATTACCCACCAGCATTGTGTCTGCACCAACCCTGGATAGCTTCAGATTACTCCTCGCGGGGTAATCTGACATTTCTATGTACGGACATGACACTGTATACAGTTTTAAAATATTTTTATTCATAATAATCTGTGCGCCAACACAATGTTCAATTAGAGCTAATTACGTTCCTTGAGAACCCAGCTCAGTATCAGGAAGAAGAAGAAGTATCAAAGGACCAACTACGAAGTTAGGTCTTCCGAAGTTACGAACCCCTGTGCTGCAAGCCAAAGCACCTTCACCGGATTTGTAGAATTTGTTTTCTGGTTTACTTACCGACAGCTCGGAATCCCATGAGCGCTATACGTCTTTGTTTCGGTGGCATTTTCTAATTTAGTTTGACTATGTCATTTCTAATTAAAAACAACAATAAAATTGGATATTTCGCTTTCGGCTTGTATGGCCAAAGATAATCTGGCAGCCACTTTCCGGCAACCACTTTTCAGCAGCCAACTTTCGACACATTTCCTGTTTGTTAACTTCCAACCGTTTAGCAGCCATTTTATCAAAAATCATCTAACCAACAACACTTAGCAAAAGCAGTTAAAATACTTAAATGATTCTAAATTTAAGTAACAACATATATAAACGCATTTTCTTTAAACTGCTTAGGTTTTAAACGACGTATTCAGATGAGCTAATAAGATTGACACCACCCTTCAAGCAAACAGTTTTCAAAGCAGCCAATTAAAGGGTTTGAGACTAACAGCCAATGACAAGCGCAAATAACCCTATTTAAATGAAAGAAAAAATGCTTAATCAAAATACTTTCTACAAAAACGTTAGGATTTTTTTCCAAGTCCACATCTTTATATGTTTTGTAATACTACACTTAGAATTGTCTTCCCATGGAAATCAATCTATTCACCTACTGCGGCATCTTCAAAAGATATAGTTTCACAGTTCTAAAGATATAGTTTCACAGTTCTAAAGATATAGTTTCACATTTGAAGCTAAATGTAAGCAAAACAAATAAAAAATATATACAAGCATTCCCCAAATATATTTCAATGAAACAGGTTTATTATCACTGGCGGATTTAGAGGGGGCGTGGGGGGCGCACGCCCCCCCTAAAAATTGCAAAGGTTATTACCCAGAGTACCTTCTTTTACATAGAAAAGAGTTTCAAATATGAAAATCATACTTCGAAGACTTTAGAAGGTATTTGGATTAACACAATTTTAACTTAATCTGCTATCCACAGTTTTACAATGCGTTTAGCGCCCAACGTCCCAATTTAAATTTCCACTGCTCTCCATAGATTTGTCCAAAAAAATGCCATGATGGATTTTGCTTAAAAATAATGTTTCGAAAGGTTGCTAATTCTAGTTCAACCGGTCTCTGACAAAACCGGTCTCAAATGCATCTACGAGAAAGGTCATCCCGCATCAGCATGTGCAGTTCGCACAGGCTGATCGCGGGCGGCTAATGCAGGAATTTCCGCTTTCAAGAGCCTTTTGTGGTATTTTCTATTTCATAAAGGCCTTCTTTAGACATGATCATATATTCATTGGTGGCGGAAAATGTCGCCCGGAACCAATCATGCTTTGTCTCGAAGCTATTTCAACTAAAGAGAGGAGCTGGGACTCGAAAACTGTTGTAGAAGCAACAGGGCTGCAAAAGAAATTATCTGAGTCTGTCTTTATAGCATCTTTTCAAACAATCCTGCATTATTTTGGGTATATGGCAGGCCTTAGTAGGAAGCTGCAAGGGTCTACTTTGGATATTATTCAAGGTTACAAATTAGTAGAGAATGTTAGGAATGCCATACTAGCGACCAGATCTGATGATTCTGAATTTGACCAGGTTTACAATAAAATGCACACTATGGCCACTCTTGCCGGCATGGAATTTCTTGATATACCAAGGCTGTGCATTCGACAAACGCAATGAAGTAATACCCCGGCAGCATCCGCCAAAGAATATTTCAAAAGATCTGTGTTTCTGCCATACTTAGATACTTTAATTGGTCAACTGAATATGCGTTTTACAGATCTATCAGATCAGAGTACCAAAGCGTTATTGTTGATACCTTCAAACATATCTAACATAACCCAAGCAGATATCAAATCAGTGAAAGAAGGATATGGTCCTGATATGCCCGAAGTTTCATTCTTTGACCAAGAGCTTGTTTTGTGGAGACAAATGTGGAGATCTCAGACAGACCCACCAAGTACTCTAGAGAAGACCTTACAGGACCCTTTGGCATGCACTGCAATGTTTCCAAATATAACAACCACACTTTTTGCTTGATGCTTCTAACTTCGGTTACATCCAGTTCATTTGAAAGGGCAAAATCTTCATTGAGATTTTTAAAAAATTATTTGAGGACTACTATGACTGAAGAAAGATTTAATGCATTGATTCTCTTATTCATTCACAAGGACATTAAAGTAGATATCGACACAGTCATAGATATGTTTGCCTCTAGAAACCCAAGACGTATCCTACTTGAAAATCCAACAGCAGATGTATGAGGGAAGATCAGTTTTGTCATGGTGTTTTCAAACGTTGTCTGCTGCAGGCATGTCAAATTAGTTTGTTTGTTTGTTTGTTTGTTTGGGGTTTTTTACATCGCGTCAACAGTCAGAGTCAAATTGCGATGCCCGGCTCAAAGTGGTGGAGGAAAACCATATTTGCTGAACTGCCCACTAGGGCTCGAACAAGCATTTGGGTAGAACCACCGACCTTCCGCATGTCAGCCGGAAGACTTACTCTCATGAAACGAATGCGCCGGGATTCGAACCAGTGGAGAGCGACCTTGTGATTACAAGTTCTGTACTCCAACCACTAGGCCACGGAGGCTTTGTTCTGGGGTTTTACATCGCGTTAACAGTCAAAGTCATATTGCGATTCCCCGCTCAAACTGGTAGAGGAAGACCCCATCCGCTGAACTGCCCACAAGGGCCCGATCAAGCATTTGGGTAGAACCACCGACCTTCCAGCTATGTCAGCCAGGAGACTTCCTCTCATGAAAATTCGAATTGTCAGCGCCAAGAATCGAACTCACAGCGGAGAGGGGCCGTGTGATTACAAGTTATGTACTCTAACCACTAGGCCACGGAGGTCCCAGGCCAAGGAGGCCCCTGTCAAATTAGTAGTTTATAGAAAAACATGGAAAACTTCGTCTATTGTGTTGTTCAACACTTAGCGTAATATTAGTTTAAACTTTTTCTTAGTTTAACCTTGATAACCACGTTGTATTTGTGATTATTATACTCATCCTGGATAAGAATTTGCAGTCTGTACACATGCTGATCCGGAACGACAAGTTCCGCTTCAAAATGTATTTATGTTTTGAATACAATTATCCATTAAATACCATAAAAATGTAAAGTGACGACATGTTACGAAAATTCATTATAGGCCTATTCCATTTTTTTTCATGGAGCGCCTCATACATTGTATAATTTTTGTCTGTTGTTAAGTCTTTTTCTTGTGCAAAACACTCCTAGATTGCACCAGATGCAACATAGGAAATAAAAATTTCCCGGGGGAGCATGCCGGACCCCCCTAGCCTTCCTCACGCATTAGGGTGGGTACGAATTGACCGAAATGTGGGTACGAATTAGCCAAATTTTGGTGGTTACGAATTGCCTTGGGTACGAATTGACCGGGAAGCGTCAAATGTCGTTATTGTTTGGGAAAGGGTTAATCAGTTTATCAGAGAACGCTTCAAATTCATGTGAATTTAAAACGGTATTCAGTGCTAATTCTCTCCGTTAATCGTAATCTGATACTTATGAAAACTACATATTATTGCAGACATGCACATTTCTGATACGAGCACTGGCTAAGTGTAGCTTGGAGTCCTCGCCCATGCTTACCCGCATTAGGCCTAGTTCGCGGTATACGAACGTGCCAGGCCTCCAGGCTATATGGCTAAGTGCTGTTCGGTGTTCAAACATTGTTCTAAAATAAAGGGGAATATGTCGTAATTCAATTCCAGGAGACAGTACAAACCACATTGGATGAGATTGGTGTCTGATTTAGATGTATGTTGTAGGTACATGTACATGTACTGGGTGTAATTCTAGGTAGGAAAGCCGGTTGTTGGACCCTCGGTCCGTTAGCAATGGCTTGTTTCCGGAATCGAACGCGGGTAAAATAGACCTTAATTTTAAGTGTATTTTGTGCTATGTCTATATGAGACGAGAGGTTACTTTTTCTTTCATATTTCGTTAGTCTAACCATCTATTAACACAAAGATATAAGAAAAGAATTCGTACAAGTGTCTGTATGTCCGTACATCTGTCCGTACAAGGTTGTGTGTGGTCAATTTCTTGATATTTCTTTTTCAATTGACCAGGTTTGGAAACCTATTATGAGAAACAAAGACCTAGACCAGATAAGAGAATTTAAATGCCTCTCAACATCACAAAAATGTATAAAAGTCCTTGATCTTCAATTGGTCGATATAACTATGTGAAATGAATCAAAGTTTGTCTAAATCAACCCATATTTTGTTTTTGTTTCCGAGGAGTTAGACAAAAACTATTGCTCTACTTCTAAAACATGCAACCATATGATTTCAAAAAACCAAGACCAGATAAGAGAATTTAAATGCCTCTCAACATCACAAAAATGTATAAAAGTCCTTGATCTTCAATTGGTCGATAAAACTATGTGAAACGAATCAAAGTTTGTCTAAATCAACCCAAATTTTGTTTTTGTTTCTGAGGAGTTATACAAATACTCTACCATCCCATTCAATTCCAGACTTTTAGCACTTTCGGTTCTATTGATGATACACATTTTAAAACACGTGTTTCACCAGTGGTAAAAGGAAATCAATTGTCTCATATACAATTATTAATAAAAACAACACACTAATAAAGGAATGTTAAAACTATCGAAAAATTAATAAAATAAACGTTAGTTTTCACACTTTATTCAGCCTCCGTTTACATCGTCTAGCTGGCAGACACACTTCAGTGCCGACGAGATTAGGAAGTCTCGCATAGTCTCCTGAAATCTCATCCTCCACGAGATGATAAGGGAGTTCGGTCTTTACCTATGGGGAGTTGCTTATCTGTGTTTATTAGGTCTTTGTGAGAAAAGAAGAAAATAATTTGATTTGAAAATTTTTGATATC
Source organism: Cerastoderma edule (assembly GCA_947846245.1). Taxonomy (NCBI): domain Eukaryota; kingdom Metazoa; phylum Mollusca; class Bivalvia; order Cardiida; family Cardiidae; genus Cerastoderma; species Cerastoderma edule. The sequence goes on along the minus strand of OX401409.1, from coordinate 9,620,999 downwards.
GTAAGTTTATTTCAATATCCACCTGGTAAAGCTATATATAGTTAAGCTGCATTCGTCAGTCTGTATGCCATGAGCATTATAGCAGACCCTTAGGGAGGGAGGGGAAGCTTAGGGAGGAAGGGAAGGAGGGAGGGAGGGGGGAG
>OX401409.1:9350379-9620356 GCA_947846245.1 Cerastoderma edule | reverse complement strand
AGAGAGAGAGAGAGAGAGAGAGAGAGAGAGAGAGAGATGTTTACGACAAGTTCACTTTTTTTTTTGAGAAAACGGTTGGAAGCGCATTTGTATTAACGCCAACCCATCACCGAGAGTTTCCGATTGAATATTTACCTCAATCAGAACCTCTCGGTGATGTTGGCAGGCCTGCCGAGCAGTTCTGATTGTATGTATTTACCTGAGCACCGTTTGATCCTTTTGATAGTTACGATAGAGTTATTTTCATGATCACTTTAATGGGAAATTCCAAAAAGGTATTTACTTTCTTGGGGTTAACATATTTCATTGAATTTTAAAACCTTGCAATTGACATTCAAATGTTGAAGACGATAGTTTCTTTTGTTTTCTTTGTTAATAAAGACTTCTTTTTCAATACAATGTACTTGCAACTACCAAAGTTCCTACTTTCGTTTTAGAAAACGAAAGTGAAAAACGAACACAACTTGGTAATCGAATGGATCGGTTTGCGGAAACAAATGATTAAACATTTATCTTAGAGCTGTTCTTTCTGACTCTCTATGATTGATCATTTTCTCTGCACCTATCATTTTGGGGAATACAAACAAACTAGATATTTTACAAGAACGATACTGAAAAGTAAGGCAACAGAAGTCACAGGCACACGCCGTTATATTCTGTACTGATTAGCTCTCATGACTGCTCTGAAGCTTATATTTTACTTTTTATGTATTAAAGAAGAATGCATATCTTCACATGTGTTTTTAATACGATGTATTGATGTGATATATATTGCTGCGTGTGTATAAATAAGATTCAGGCAAACCATTTCTTTTCTAGACCGATCGAATACCAGGGACGAGGAGGATGTTTCTACTACAACGATGGCTCCATTAATAAGATAATTAGTTCATGGAGGCTTAAGTAGGCACATTTTATATATGTATACACTCCTAGACAACATAAGATCTTTGACTGTAACAGAGACATCGTTTTAAAATGGCAACACCAAGGTCTACACAGTATCCATTTAATCGCTCTAGAACCCCACCGCCTCAAGTATTTGAAAATAATTTGGACAGAGATTCGGATGATGAAAGCGACAGAGTTCGTGAAGTACATACTGAACCTGAGTTCGATAACACCGATGGAAGGAGAAAGCGCGATATAACAAATGCAATATCAAAGCCGAATTTCACGAGCAGACAGTTAAGCAATGAAACCAAACCAGGACATACAATTGGCCTCTCACACTCGCCAGACACCAGCTTCATGCATGGTCAATATAACGGACAGGAAGACGGAACTCTAGTTGGAGGCTATAAAGCTGATAGAAATCCAGGAGAGTTAGATAACACTTCCAATCTCATCCCGGACGGCTGTATGTCTCACAGTCTTCCGGGGAAACAAAGTGGGGGCGTAACTAAAGAAGAGAATCAGCCAAATAAATGGACTAGTTCCTGGACTCTTGAAGAGGACGACTTGATGGAAATGGGAGGATTTGTCGACCCGACTATCAGAATTGATCCCTATCTATCAAGATCGGCTCAAACATCAATTAAAGGAAATAATGAGACAATTAAAGTCAACTGGGGGATATCCCAGAAGTATCAGAAGTATCCCCGGATCTACCATACCAGAGCATCAAGTAAGCACCTTATATAATGTTTGTTTCTGTGGGTATGAAGCTTGTATACGACTTTACAATTCATGACTCTGTGTTTGTAGGTAATGTCAAAATACTTCAGTTCTCAACACAATGACAGGCTGACACGTAAACGTCTCAAACGTATGTATCAACTGCATTTGGAATCATTGATTAATTACTCAAACAAATTATTAATATCGTTGTCCCAATGATGTAACTATAATTATTTCGATCTTTCTTTCTCAATTTGATAAAGTATCTGGATCCTATCGTAAGTCAAGGTTACCATTGCATTTCTTTTTATTATTTTCAGGAGAGTCTTTCAATGACATGAAGAGCAAGCTGGGTAGATCCATAATGCAGTCTCCGCTAGCCATATTGGCCAGAATGGCCGGGCAGGAGAACATGGATCCGACTAGCCTACTGGACAAATACGACTCAATGGGTTTAAACAAGATCATGCCTGTACGGTTCCCGTGTATGCAATGTTACGAGAAGCAGGAAACAAGCGACGAGAGTTATTATAGCAAGACGGCTGACGCGTACTACGACGATTATGGCTATGATTATGTGGATGAAGACAAATGCAAACGTACGTTTTCTGTTAACACAGTACCACCTGACGCCACCTTTTTGTGTCTGCTGCTTGAGTCTTCCAGCAGACGACTTTCAAACAGCATTGTGGAAAAAGGAGAAATTGCTTGTGATAAGCAATTCCTCCTTTTACCACAATATTTTTTCAACCTGTCCATATATTACAACAGCAGAAGTGAAAGGGTTTTCACATGAATCCACAGCTTTTATAAAGTTGTCTGCGTCAAGTAAAAAATGTTTGCAATGGTAAAAATGGATTTACACATGTCTGTTTCGTTTTGACATATCGATGGTGGTATATGAAATAAATAATTCAATCGGCAGTTTGGTTTGTTTATGGGAACAATTTCAACATTTTCCTGTTAACAAAAAAGTAAATTTGTTGATTGAACTCTATACATAGACCAAGCTTATTACAATGGTTAAATTTATTAAATTATATGTAATTACTTCGTATGAATTGGGTTTAATAGTTCAACTCTTTTTGCACTGAAGGACCACCGTTGACGGATTTTCTTTAGTTTGATTGTTTGTTTATTTTAACCATCAATAATTTGTCAGACTTATCAGTGTTCGGGAAATTATTCATCAATACAAACCAATACTATCAATGTTTGACATGAAACTGGCGTTTGTAGTCGTAGTAGTATCTCTGCTCCCTGGAATACCATGGGGCAATTACTACCAATAGTATCCGGTAATCTGCTTTAGTGTTACCCTGCCAGAGTATCGAACCTGCAACCTAACACACAAGATGGACACATCACACAAACATCCACCATGTTGTAGTTTTATTGCCAAAAACGTAGAGTTTCAGACCTCGTGTTCTTGGTGTCGGATACGAGATTGTGTCCTGTTACTGTGAAGGCCAAAAAGCTGTGGTAGTGATGGCAGTCCTCCATCGCACTCTGCATTGTATTCGTACACATGACTAGCCAATTCCCTGTTCCAAACATCAAGTACTGTATATGAACTTTCCTGCACGGTATTCAATTCATGTACTTTACGAATCGAATTCCCATTATGACTAACTGAACTGTGAAATGATTAATACGTTTACTAGATAAATGATTGTGGAGACTCTTGAAATAGGACATTCACATGTATATCTATGCATGTTTGATAATAGGACATTTACATGTATATCTATGCATGTTTGATAATAGGACATTTACATGTATATCTATGCATGTTTGATAATAGGACATTTACATGTATATCTATGCATGTTTGAAATAGGACATTTACATGTATATCTATGCATGTTTGATAATAGGACATTTACATGTATATCTATGCATGTTTGAAATAGGACATTTACATGTATATATATGCATGTTTGAAATAGGACATTTACATGTATATCTATGCATGTTTGAAATAGGACATTTACATGTATATCTATGCATGTTTGATAATAGGACATTTACATGTATATCTATGCATGTTTGAAATAGGACATTTACATGTATATCTATGCATGTTTGAAATAGGACATTTACATGTATATCTATGCATGTTTGAAATAGGACATTTACATGTATATCTATGCATGTTTGATAATAGGACATTTACATGTATATCTATGCATGTTTGAAATAGGACATTTACATGTATATCTATGCATGTTTGATAATAGGACATTTACATGTATATCTATGCATGTTTGAAATAGGACATTTACATGTATATCTATGCATGTTTGAAATAGGACATTTACATGTATATCTATGCATGTTTGATAATAGGACATTTACATGTATATCTATGCATGTTTGAAATAGGACATTTACATGTATATCTATGCATGTTTGAAATAGGACATTTACATGTATATCTATGCATGTTTGAAATAGGACATTTACATGTATATCTATGCATGTTTGAAATAGGACATTTACATGTATATCTATGCATGTTTGATAATAGGACATTTACATGTATATCTATGCATGTTTGAAATAGGACATTTACATGTATATCTATGCATGTTTGAAATAGGACATTTACATGTATATCTATGCATGTTTGATAATAGGACATTTACATGTATATCTATGCATGTTTGATAATGCTACCATATTTATAGTGACATCAAGATTCATACGCCATCATAGTTATATAGGGGTATTGTTCATGTCGTTGGTATTTAACTGAATTATCTAACAACTTTTTTATTGCATACATGTATGTTTTTTTCCCCAAGGAACCTATATTCTAATGTATTTTTCCCCTCATTTTTTCCATAATTTTAACATACGAAATCAATATTGTTATAATGTTATGTCATAACTATTGAACAAAGCCGCCTTTGTGTATCTGACGATAGTTTGTATAACGGCTATATATTTCATGCCAAATAGATATCGTTGTGTTATAACATTTGAATGTCATATGTTTATAGGGTGTGGCGGCTCAATCCAGACCATGAGCACTTTTATCAAGATGTTGAAGGTGTTCAAACACCGGATTGAGAGCAACAATTTGGTGGTGCACGATGTTTATCCGGACGGGAACTGTCTGTTTAGCGCCGTCGTGGATCAGCTGCGAGTTCGAGGCGTGTTCTCGTACACTATCAACAACCTGCGAGAGGCAGCCGTGGAATACCTCCGACAAAATCCGATGTCATCTGTAAGTGATCGGAGAGTTGGTCATAATCCTTATAGTGCTGGAACTGACTTTTTGCTTATGAAAACAGGTTAATTCGTAAATTGGCGGCTGGCCCGTGATCTAGCCTGTTTGCTACTCTGAGTAACTTTCCTCATCAAAATTAAGAAGATATTTAAGGTTTTTGGAGGCAGACTACACAAAAATCTATTTTTAGAAAATTTACCAGCATTCTAAGGGTTAAAACATACAGGGTAATGCTGATGGTGCCAGCAATAGGACGTGAACATCTTTTCCATGTCAGCCAAGGGTTGTGCTGTTTTTCATCCTATAAACATGGATACATTGCCTGCTCCTACAATATAATTGAAGACACAATGCATATCTGCATGAATATTAATATAGTTGTGTTATGATGTCCGGTCCAAAATGATTTAGAAAGACGCAAAGCTTAAACTACCGGTAAGGACTGGTCAAGTCTGGAAGTACCATAGGCATTCCGTAAATCAACTTGGAAACGAGGAAATATCTCACGAAAGTAAAGATGCCTTCACCAGGATTTGAACTCATGTGATTTATACATTTACCATTAGGCCTCAGAGGCCACAGTAATGTTGATAAAACGGACAATTGAATCGCAAAGTTTGCTCTAGAAGAGATACGTTATACAATAGAGGTCTGACGCTGCTTTACTTATGTACAAATATCGAATGCCTCGTCAAGTGTACGTTTTGTACCATCTAGTCTTATATGATTCAAAATGACCTACACTTTTTGAAAATACAAATAATTTGGAAACCCAGTGTGGATACATGTATATAACTGATTAATAACCATAAGCACGTCTGTATACGACAACATACACGTTATGATAAACTACATGTCATTCGTGATTGTTGGACGTAGGTATATACTTTTGTGAGCAAATTCCCTTTCTGTCTCAGTGATTTGCTATATAAACAAGTGGGGTTAAATATTATAATACTCATATGTTCTATATTAGGATGGTGAGACCCATTTTGAACTGTTTTTGACGGAGGAAACTTGGGACCAATACCTGACGAGAATGAGTAAAGATGGAGTATGGGGCGATCACATGGTTTTAAGGTAAGTACAATATTCAACATTTGCAAGATCACATGGTTATAAGGTAAGAACCGTATTCAACATACACAAGATCACATGGTTATAAGGTAAGCTCGGTAGTCAACATTCGCAAGATCACATGGTTATAAGGTAAGCACGGTATTCAACAATTGCAAGATCACATGGTTATAAAGTAAGAACTGTATTCAACATTCGCAAGATCACATGGTTATAAGGAATGCACGGCTTTCAACTTTCGCAAGATCACATGGTGGTATATAAGGTAAGAACCGTATTTGAAATTCACAAGATCACATGGTTATAAGGTAAGCTCGGTAGTCAACATTTGCAAGAATGCATGGATATAAGGTAAGCACGGTATTCAACATTCGCAAGATCACATGGTTAAAAAGTAAGAACCGTATTCAACATTCACAAGATCACATGGTTATAAGGAATGCACGGCTTTCAACATTCGGAAGATCACATGGTTATAAGGTAAGAACCGTTTTTGAAATTCACAAGATCACCTGGTTATAAGGTAAGCTCGGTAGTCAACATTTGCAAGAATGCATGGATATAAGGTAAGCACGGTATTCAACATTCGCAAGATCACATGGTTATAAGCTATCAGTTATATTTTGATGCATGAGGAAACACTTTTTACTGGTATGCCCATCATGGATCGATTAATTATTTGGATAGAAAAATTGGCTCCCAGTATAACAGCCGGGAAACAGGCTTGTATGGAAACCCAAATCTACATCCACCGGAAAAAGAACCCTGGTGGTAAGGTACCTTTGGGAAGCGAGTTTAAACCTTTATATACACTGCCACATTACCTATTGTAGAACATTAGTGAACATAAGTTTAAACTTCGATTATGACGGAAGCTTGAAGCTTATTAATTGGACTTTCGATGAATGCTTTCTAGATACTAAACCCGTACTTGTGCCGAGGGCTAGTCCCGACAATTTTAACCTCGCTGGGGGAATCGAACCCGGGATCATCGCTACAAGACACCAACGCTCTACCTCTGCACCATTGTCAAGCACAATTGAATATTGAAAGACATTGTAATTTTGGATTTGCTAATAAGTTCTGTTTTTAGTTTTGCTCATATGCTTCACGAGTTTTCTATGTATGTGTGTGAGTTTATGCGCTGTAACTCACTACATGAAAACTGCTTTTATTTAGTATCTGAGAGGATGGCAACAAAATGATCATTGCTAGTAGATAGAGAAAGGTTATGCTTGAAGCATAGTTTAGGTAAGTGAGCTTAAGTCGTGGAATAACAAATATCTTATCGATAGCGCATCTATCCAAATGGTTGCAGAATGTGTTAACCTTATGCCCCATACAAAGAACACATGATGACCAATCAAAAATTGACATTGGTACACAATTCGGTTAACTATTTGTCCATGAGAGGATCCCATAATCTAACGATCAAAGGGGACAACGTTATCTCGCATTTAATGCACACAAATATGCAAAAATAAGAAAATATGGTTTATGGCTCTAATTATTTGGAGAACTGTATTAACAAAGGCTGTTTGTAGAAAGAAACTATCGTTAAAACCTTTCAAAAGCAACTATATCGTTTTTAATGATATATTGCCGTTATTACATGTACAGTTTAGAACTGTCGAAAATGTACAATGCGTCAGGAAAAGAATTATTTCATATCAAAGCGATTTTTCTTTTGAAAACCATAAACCCTCACTAACGGTTGACGTGAATGGTTGAGGAGAATGGAGACCACATGTTACTGTATATGTATGTATTTCCAGTGCAATATCTAATGTGATTCACCAGCGACTTGTGATATTTGGAGGCCGATCTGGGGCGGGTCAGACAATCATTCTTCCGACAGACATGCAGCAACCAGGTAAGTGAGGCTGGTAAACAAGAAATAGACATAACAACATTTAGACATGTATTCCAGCAGGAAAGTTTTAAATCATCGACTCCAAACAGTCTAGCACAATTTGTTATTTAAACAGGTTATCTCAGGGCCAGTATTCCATATGATATCTTGCTTAAACTCACAATTCTGACTCAACATTGAGTGTAACTATAAGCATCGACGTTAAGTTTCGATCTAGAAATGACCACATGATTAACTATTTTGTCCAAACTAAAGTTAAGCAATTATTTTGTGCCAACCTAAACGCTGTGCCAAGTGACGTGATAAATGTTCAAAAGGGCTACATCAAGAACGCGACTCATTTATCGTGATCAGCATAGTATGATAACCCATCTTAAGTTGACGTTTGAAGTCGTAATTTTTCGAATCCATGGGTGTGATTCTATAGGGGTCCTGGTGGCCTAGTTGTTAAGTTGGTGAACATAGAACTCGGGGGTCCCAGGTTCGAGCCGGTTTCGTGGGAGTGACCCTAGGCAAGTCAATTCAAATTCCTTACATAAGCCGTTACATAACTAAAAATCTGTTTGTACGACGATAAACACCATACAAACAAGGCATGATTCTATACCATGTGGAATTGTAGTATGGACTGTTATATAGTTTTTAATAGTGTGATATGCTTACCATGCTGGCCAGTGCTCATAATCCCCACCAAGTCGTTCTTGATAGTGACTGTGCTATTGACGAATATACAGATAACTGAAGATTTTACTTACTGAGGGAGAGAGAACATATGGACTACTTTACATATACATGCACATGTATTTCCAATGTACATTACGTTCTGTTCTTGTCATAGATGTTTTCTTAGATTGCTTGAGATGGGTTATAATGAAGCTATCTCTAAGACAAAAGCATGGCCGCGATTTAGCCACAAGACAAAGCTATTGTTACAAAAGTTACAGCTAAGAATTGTAAAGGCATATTTTGAAGGCTGTCTTTTACAAGCATGTTGTTCTGAATTGATAGTGAGGAGCTGAAGCTAGTTGTTTGCAAAACAAATGATAGACTGACTCCCTTTATTAATCATGAAGTACATGTTGATAGTAGCTACCAACATAAATATAACATATATCTGTAAACCATCAATAGATATATAAGCAAACGCTTTTGTGAAAAACAATTTATAAACATAATTTCATGTTTGGAACTAATTATCAAAGTTACTTTGTTAGATAAAACCACAGACGAGAAACCAAAAGACGAAGGAAGAGAAGAGAAGACAAACCCTGAGGACAGCCAAACATCAAAGCAAGCAGATGAACCGGCTGTTCAAATATTTGACAGGAAGGGAACAATATTCCTCGGCCATTTTGGTGAATCGCATTACGTGAGCCTGAGGCCAAATGATTGGAAAGGTTAGTTTACACATACAGTCGATGTTAACCCTTTCCCAAACAATAACGACATTTGACCACTTTGTTGCAGACGACTTTAGAAAACATTGAGGGAAAAGGAGAAATTGCTCTTGACAAGCAATTTTTCCTTTTCCCACAATGTTTTCTGGCCTATTGTTGTCTGCAAACTCTTTTAATTTCGGACATTAAAAAATAAATTTGTTGTTGGGAAAGGGACTGCTTTCTTATCCATGTGTGTCTAACATTAGCATATCTGCTAGGAAAGAATTTGAATCCTCTGTTACAAAAGACTGATTTACTAAAATCCATGTGTGTCTAACATTAGCATATCTGCTAGGAAAGAATTTGAATCCACTGTTACAAAAGACTGATTTAATAAAATCGATAAAAGGTATTTTCATTATGTAATTTTATGTCGTCTGCTGTTACCTATTTTTTGCCAGTCATGAATTCTCATTTCATCAGTTGCTCCAATTACTTATGTCATGTTATGCTTAATGTCTTGAATTCAAGACTAGATAGTTTATGTTTAATCTTATTAGCAACTTCATTATTTCACCGTGGACTTTTTAAGCAAGACACATTTCCTAAGCTTAGCGTAGTAGGTTACGCTGGAAGCACACACTGTCGACTTTTTGCCATTATATAACGGGCAACGTTTCAGAAAAATGTGGTAACCCATTACCAAACAATAACGATATTTGAACAGTTTGTTGCAGACGGTTTTTGAAATCATTGTGGGAAAAGGAGAAAATGCTCTTAATGAGGATTTCTTACTTTTCCCTCAATGTTTCTGCCCTATGAGAAAATGATTTTTCAATTTCACCACATTTTGAAATGTCGTCTGCAACATCTTTCAATTTGGGACAGTAGAAAATTTGGCGTTTGGTAAAGGGTTAAACCTAAATTTATATAAAACAACCCAAAATCCATTTAACACACATGCAATTACAGATGAAGGACATTTCTGGGACAAAAGCATGAAAAGGATTATAGAGTTGTTTGTAACAAGCTAAATATTTCTACCAATTTAAATCCAGTGCGAAATTTCACACATTATCCATGTTAAGCACAGAATACATTCTAATACTCGAAAGAAAAGAAAAAAATGGCTCTCCTCAAAGGAATTCTTTTAAATGCTCAACCCGCTCTCGTTCATAATGACAAATTTATCTTTGGATTCCACCATTTTTGCTTAAAGGCCCATCAAAGGAGATTAATGCTATATCAAACTATATCATTTGGTAAATTCTTGGACAGATTCAAATAGTTATCACCAGAAAACACCTCTGACCTTGACAGTTGATACACACATTTTTGAACCGACCAATCAGAATTTGTTATTTTGAAAATGTAAACAATCAGGCTGTTGATAAGCAAGATTGAATTGGAGACAACTATATTTCAAGCACACAATAACAAATTTTAAATGAGTCCATTTCATAGGGTCTCAATGCATTCTTTAACTAATTCTCATGACTTTTATGAACATAGTAAAAAGAACTCCATATATTTTTTTCAGTAATTTATTTGTACTCCTTTCCTTTGATGTGCCTTTAAGTCATTCTCTTCAGATATGATAAAGTGTGTTTTATTTTTCTAATGTGAACACTTCATGCATCTTCGTTTCTTCTTCCAGACCAGCTACTTTGCGTAGAAACACAACAGCACCAACATACAGATGAACTTGGTGATTGCGTGTTTGACCGCTCAGCACTTCCCTCAAAGATACCAACAATTCATCTCAACCTCCTGCTGAGACAGCTCTTCCAGTTAGAGTTTCTTACCTCAGCACACTCTAAACGGATTGATTTCATAGAAACTTCAAGAAGTTTTAAAGAGGCCTTGGAAGAAGGGGTTGGAGATACCATTAACAGGTTGGCTTCTTGCTTTGATCGGATACACCTCCTAGGTTCCAATGTTGATATGTTCTTTCCCAGCGAACGATGTGTTGATGCGTCTCCTGTGCAAGACAACGAAGTCCATGAATCCGAACTATGTACATATCTTCACATTCCGACCGATTCTAACGTTGTTAACCCTGCAGATGAGAAGAGAAAATTCGACCTAATTGCAGAAGAGGTTGAGAAACAGCATGAACTAGTCCGGCTTGTGCCCTGGCGTCCAGACAAATGGCAAGGAATGACAAAAACGAGAGGATTCTCAGAATACTTGATAGCAATGGACCTGTTCCATGGAGAGAACAAGATAACGGCGTTTAGGATGCCCTTTCCTCGCCAGGCCCGATCCTGGGTGACGAGGGACAGGCCAGCCTGTTGGCCGGATACAGCGGTTATCAGACAGATCACAGAAGAGGGCTGCCACGTCATCCCGCTTCGATATGCCATAGAGATGGACGAGTTTCGGCAGGAGTTCTGCACGATAACAGACACACGGATGGATGATACCCTGTGGGCTGTGACATTTGCCATGCCAGAACGCAAACTTACGCAAGCCATTAGTAAACACCAGTTAAATGTTTTCTATCTCTTTGACCTGATAGTAAGGCATGTCCTGCCTGGTGGTGGCGTTCCAAGGGTAGTATGTAAGCATATTTTCTTTAACGCTTGCGAGACTATTAAAAGGTCTACGTGGGAAATGACACCAGCAACATGCTATCTGATTCTTATGAAGATGTTGTCGCAATCCCTGAGGAATGGCTTCGTACCACATTACTTCATGGCTTCCAAAAACCTCCTGTATGGGATTGACAGTGATCAGCTTCAGAATTACCTCGGGAAGATAGAGTTAGCTAGACGCAGACCCTTGGAGGTGATGTACTGCTTGTTGGACGAACACAACATTACCTTGACTGAGATCGGCTTTCTGCTTGACTGCTTCTTTGAGGACATACCAAAGCTTTCTATGAATCAGGATGCAAGGCGTATTGTAATGGAGTGTTATTTATCTGTTTGCTGCCGTCTTCTAGAAGAAAACATATATTTTGGTTTTTATGACTTAGCATTGAATATAGTGAATTGTTTGGAAGAGGATATGCAAGTTTTACGAGTAGAGGGACCTTGCGTGAAGGATGTTATACGCAAAGGGCTTTGGTCCATGCATGTAGGCTACAGATGGTGCTTGGCCTTATATTTGGACATAGTACAGGGCACGTTCTTATCTAGGGACGTTATCCAAGGGGAACGAAGCGTACACATCACAGAGGTATTTGGACCAGAAATCACCACCTGTCTCCCCGATACCATGGTACCAGAAATGTGCTCAGTGACACGCGGAGATCTGAACTTTCCAAAAGAAATTGTGAAAGTGCTCAGATGTGTCGGGAAAACACACGCCCTGGCCAAATGCCTTCGCTACTATTTGGATACCTACTTTGATATGACTCCCGAAGAAAGCAGGGGGTACTGTTCGCCATTATCCACAGCGACTCTGTTGTTCAATCTCTACGTGACACTGTTTGAATGTTACGACGAGATCGGTAATATTGAGGAATTCAGGGACCTGTTACCCAGGTTAAAAGAGGCGGCTGATGATCTGGGTACCTCAGCCGGTTTCAAGAAACTTGATGTGATCTGTAAACGCCTGGGCGACACTGACGAAACAAGGACGCCTGTAAGGTTCCGAATTGCCGTGTTAACATGAGCGGTCGTCCATAAAAACTACTGTGGAGCCTTTACATGGGTACTACTATTAACCAGATAATCCCCAATATATGTATACATTGTATTCGAACTTGAAAGAACTACCTGTATATATAGAACTAATTATGAATACTACATTTGATTTGTGACTTTGTGTAAATATGTTAACTATGATCAGTGCTTATGTCAACCAGTGTGGATTCCTAACCCTTAGAATGCTGGGTAATTTTCTAGAAATAGATTTTTGTGTTGTGTGCTTTCCAAATCTTAAGTTTCTGCTTAGTTCTGATGAAGATATCTCAAATAGGAGAAGATACTCAGAGTAGCAAACATGTTGTTTTTTGAAACAAAACAGTTTTTGTTTTGTTGTTTGATTTACAATTAAAGTATCTATTAAAAGCATAATTAGTTCAGGAAGTGTCAATTTATCAGAATATGGCAATTAATATGCGATAGATCTCAGTATTGAACCTGGTACGACAGCTTGGAAGGCAACCATTACAGCATTCACATGATACACATTGGAGACTCAACAATGGCTTTCTGCAATGTTCCCGAGGAGTTATGTTTTATTAGAATACTACGACAGTTCAATTATAACAGATCAGTCAAATCAAATAAATGTTCTTGATTAACGCTCTTTATACTTTTTAAAAAATCTACTACAAGTATCGCCAAATTTAAGTGATGTGTCATTTGTTCTTTATTCAAATGACGGATTTATTTCCTTTTTTCTCGACAAAACAGACACGCATGTTAGTAGATGGTAGATCAACCTCTACATGAATGCATTCTATAGCAATGAAGTTCGTCCTCTTTTTCTATACATGGCATGCAGACATAATATAATGTCATTCCTAACAAAGATGTGTTATTGTGGAATTACCAATGTTAATAAGCCAACAGATCTTTAAAACGTATGGCCTGACGTTAGTCAATGAAAACCGAGCCAATTTAGGAGACGTTTCTGTTTAAAAATGTCCTAACATGATCATGTATATGTCACCCATCTTCACGTGATCAAAGTCACACAATATAAATTAATCATAATCTATAAGACAAATGCAGTCATACTATCGATAGTTCAAGGTTTATCTTGGAAAAAAGTCAAGCCCACCTACACCAGTTTCAAATCTGAAAGGTAACAAATATCCATTTGTGGAAAACCAGAAAATGAGCAATTATATACCTTGAATACCATTGGTTTGAGGTGAAAACCAGTCTAAATAGATCTAAATAAGATAGAAATAGAGCAAATGATAAAAAGATGATGCTTTTTCTTGGAATCGACCACGGATCGACTGTTTGGAAGATAACCGTGCCAACCTTTACTCCCACGCTCGTTATGGATATCATTTAAGCAGTATAAAACCTTCTCGATGAGTGTTTGGGTGTTTCGTTTCGTTTATATCATACGATAGTACAGATATTTATTTACAGATAGGGCAAATGGAATAATCAAATCTTCTTGATCCGATACACAATACATTGTAAAGAACTCTGTAACAAGATGACGTCCTAATCAATTGATTGGCCATTTGTTCAACATTTGAAAAAAAAGACATATTGCCTTTAGGCTCGAAAACAAAACCCCTAAAGAAACCTCGACATATGCTTTGGTAGATGATGGTTAAAGGTCTCCATCAAAGAATTCTACATCAGTTAGCAATCGGTCTCTTCATCAGTGAAGAGCATGTAGATATACATGTATTCAACTGTCATCCATAAATAGGCATGATGGTATGGAACAAGTACTGTAACCTTAGAGCGATACTGTTACAAGTGCATTTTCACATTTTTTTCAGGAGAAGGAAAAAACTGTTTCATTTGATCAAAAAAGATCACAGAGTGGTGTAATTTTATCTGGATTTTCAATTTAAGTTTTTTTATTGATATTTCCATACATATTTCTAAAATTTTAAATAAAAGATGAGATTTTAGGAAAAATGTTACTTGGAACAGTATCGCGCTGAAATTGGGCTGAAAATATGAAAACATTTGAAAGCGATACTGTTACAAGTAACCAAAATGTGAAATTTTGAATAACAAATTTTAATTTTTGTTCATGTATTGTTTAATTCATTTGAAAAAAATATGTTTATGATATCATTTATTCTTTATAAACAAATGTGAAATGTTTTTTTACATTTCTCCAGAGATTTCATAATATTTTCAAGTGACTGACAATGAAAACAGTTGTCTGCTGCAGCTTTCTATTCATACATTTTTCATTTCATTGTATATTTTTTCCCTACATTCAGGGGCAATTTTCATGGCAATTTCTTTAATGCACAGTGGCCTTCTGACAAATCTACACAGGCCTATGGGTCCCACCCCAGAGAATAAAAGTTAAAATGAACACAATGGCTGCCATTTCTAGGATATTTTGCACACATTTTACAGAGATGTATGATTGTGGATTTAGTGCCTATAGGCACGCACCCCACTGTTTGTTAGCATCAAGATTTTGAAAAGGTTTGTCCAAAGTTAATTCTCTTTCATAATTTTCAAGCTGTTGAACTCTTAGGCCAGGTATATATATATTGGAACGATAATGGTTGGTAATTCAGGTTACAAATATTTGAACTATACAACTGAAAAAGCATTTAAATAAGTGTAGATCCTCATTAAATGAGTATGCTCAAACTAAAGGAAGTATGAATAATTACACAGATAGTAGTATACTGTAAGAAGTTAAACAGATTTGTAATACAAGTTATTTGGAATGCATAAGACGTTTTACTTGATTTACTCTAAATTAATCAAGCTGAAATCGATTTTAAATCAAGTTTTCCCATCTTAAACTAACCCTTGGTGAACATTTGTCAAGGCCGATAAATATACAGTGTAAAAAATGATCTTTTCACTAAAGTTTGTTCCAAGTAATAGACAAATGACTAAAATTCAAAGTTAATGTATAGATCAAAAGCAAACACATCTGCCTTTAGAATTAATCTCACAGTTTTAATAAACTATCAGAAATGATAAAATCCTATCAGGACCTTAGTGTCAATATCCTGCAAAAGAAACCACATTCTGGTCCCCTCACAAATTGCCATAAAATAATACTGAAACCAGTAAGTTGATGCAGAAGAATCACTCTTTTATCATCAGTTAGTATAACACATTGTTGATTTTCTCAGAGCATTAATCTATTTTTCTTTTCATTTCATATATAAAATGTTTTTTTTTCTTTACCCTTACATTTTTCCGTTCTTGTATTAAATAATTATATGGAAAAAAAAAGATTACTTGCATACAGGACCAATAAAGGCCAACCTATATGAACACATACCTCAGAATAATACTATCAAATGATGCAGGTCAGCCTGCACTTTCACTGATGAACCCAATTAGTATGAATTCAATTAGTTTGTATACACCTGAAGGTATTTCCTAAGTATGATGTAGGAACAAAATAACTACAAACATTCTTTAATAGCTATAAAGATATTGAAATTTGTGGAATACAAATAGTATGTCTAATTTGTGGAATACAAATAGTATGTCTTTTTAAGTAAGCCCATCCATCACAAAATTATTACCATTCATGATTTGTCAATAAGGAAACCATAAGGATGTTAGTGAAGATGCATGCATTTACTGACAAATTAATCTACAGCTCCATGTAACTAAATGGATGCATCTGTACTAAGTTTTTATCCTTGTCTTAAAGAATACTGTATAAAGACTTACAACTAACATGTACTGGCAGATAGACAGACAGGCAAGGCTGATCCCTGTAGGAAACTATGCATATTAATTGAACCATGGTGTTTTAATTGGGTATGATAAACATCCAATTATGCATATTCATGTACTTTCAGTATGGTCAACCTCAGGTACAGTTGGCAGTGCATCAGACAATTAATGCTGGCTTGAATCCCTGTGAAGGCGTCAATTTCTTTCTTCATATTATCAGTTCTCTCAACCTAGAACTGTAACAAAGTAGTTTGATTTGGTAGAATATTGTGTTTGTATTGGGGGAAGACAGCCAAGCATGCTGTCAACCATGATATTACTAATTATGCTAAAAAAAGAGTTAAAGTCAAATAAAATGAACATCCCTGATGTTTATCACAGTTAGCATTTCACATTTCTGTTCAAATACTTTCAAAAATTGCTTTTATCTACACAAGAATTGTTTTTTATGTGGCAACAATGCAAATAAGCAATGCAGTACCTTTTAAGTTATGTCTAGTAAACAAAATGATATAAATTCCTTGTATTTTGCAACTTTGATCCAAAGCCTTAGAGCGATACTGTTACAAGTGCGTCACTTGTAACAGTATCGCTCTAAGTTTAATGCATTTGCACTTGTAACATTAGGACAAATATGCAATAACTTCTTTATTTTTTATTTCTTGAACTTAACATTTACAGGGTAGATGTATTAAGGACATATTTTATGTAAAAACGTGATTTTGGACAAAAATGTCATTTAGAACAGTATCGCTCTAAGCCCTCGTGTTACTAATCATCTATACTACCAAATAAATGATAAAGCGGACTTAAATGGGTATAAGGAAATGTTTAGACAATGTTTTTTTTGTCTGAAAGTGACTTTATATCACATTTAAAGAATTGTGTCCAGCATTTTCCTCTGGCGCAGGTCCTAATGCTGTGGTAGAAGATTTTCATTTTAATGACTACATTAATCACGTGAAGTCTTTAGATAAATGATCGATCTTATTCCTTGAAATTGATCGATAATTAAAAAATATAACTAAGAGTAAGATTTACAGAAATGTATGTCTTGAGATAGAACAACGAAACATAAGTGGGAAAGCTGACTTTAAAAGAATATAAGGAATACCTGATGGTGGATGTCATGTAAGAAATAACAGTTATATGATGCATATACTTTTTAGATAGGCAATAAACTTCAATTGAATTCATATTTGTCGATCTAATTGAAGATGAGCAAGTGACCAAAAGAGGAGGCGTCGGCCGGGAATCGAACCCGGATCGACTGCTTGGAAGGCAACCATGCTAACCTTTACACCACTGATGCGTGTTGTGTGGCATTTAAGCTGTCTGGAAATTGGGAAAAGTGTTTTTCTTTATTTTTATATGTCACGTTGATGTGGTTGTAAGATAAGCCGAATCACACAGTTGAATCCTGTTGATTTTAATGAAAGGCTACGGGCACTGTACATTAAAGAGATTTATATCAAAATATCACACTATTGAACTGTTAGGCCATTTGTACTTCATTCTAATGAGTGATATGTATTGCCTTTGAGATAGACAAAACAGATATATGCTATGGTATATGAAGGTATTAACGCCGCATCTAACCAAAGCGTTTCAGAACAATCACAATCGGTCTTTTCATCTATCAATAGCATTCACATACATTGTAATCTCATCCTTTTTAAAGATAAGGTTGTTTAGAAGTTGTTTTGTCAATAGACATCTTTATTTTTTAAAAAATAGCCAGACAAAACTCAATTTAAATTGAACAAATGCGGGAGATGCAATGATTTTACCTGACAGCTGCGTCATTTGACTTGATAATAAATGTGTTTTCTCTTAAATCTTAAGTAAATGTTCGATCTTATTCATCTAGTCCATTAGACGGTTAAACAGGTATTGTATTAATCGTTGTATACGTATCAATGTTGAACAACGATGGCTTTGTTGCAAAGCTGGCTTAAAAAAGAAATAAGCAATTATCAGTGGATCGATTTCTGGCGTTTGTTTGTATTTTCTTTCACTCAGAAAGTGGGAAAATAAGATTTTAGCTAATTTTGTTGTATTTTGTGCATCCATTTCACTTTTTGATACTATAATAACATAATACTGTCATATATGAAAATGGTTTGCACCATAAGTCAATTGTCATCTTATTATTACTCAAAACTAATTTGGATCTAGATCAGTTCTGATAATGTTTAGACCAGTTCTAGGAAATGAAGAAAAACATAGCCATAAAAAAGCAAAAAAGAAACAAAACGGATACCTACATTGTATTATGCAATGCAAAGAATCAAGTGGATTAGTTAAGATAAAACAACTACTTTAGCAGCACCTCATAAGGTCCAATGAATTAGCATTATTTTCCACAAGGGAATTTTTGAAGCCGGTCTTAACCTCATGACGCAGAGAATGGAAACTTGTGTCAACGGACTGCGTGATCTAAGTCGGGTCTAATCTGACAGAAGTGAAAAATAAATAGAAACAATACACCGCTACCTTCTATAACTTTATACAGTGAAACTTAGGCAAAGAGTAAATTTTTGTGTGGGGTGAATATTGGTTTCCTATTGTGAGATACATGCCAAAGATCCTTGGGGTGTGCAATGTTCGGCGTCTGAACAGTTTCAACAATATCTTGCTCTCATGAATATTAACTGAATGAAGTTGTTGCTGCTTTTTTAATCATTTTGCAGTGTTGAACGTGAATATTATCACAAAAGCATAATAAAGGCTGAAAAGTGATTACATTTCGTGCTCCCCAAAAAGCTTTCTATTCACAGAATACCTCATAACCATGTTATAAGAAACGTTCTTAGGAATATAAAATTCAATGGCTTGCCCTAACCCTTTTATCCAAAAATGTCCAACACCATAACCAATAACCATTCCCTTTGCTTCATCATCACCAGCATTGTTGTCCTCCTTACACCCTAAAACTGCTCTATGAAAGGTTCTTTTCTTCTTTATCATCAGTTTTGTTTGTTTGTTTTTATGGGATGTTGTATCAATCCTTTCCATCAGATCAGGTTGTAAATGAGGTGCATAGACGACGCTCTTTATAATAACCTTGCGACATGACTCTCTGTTATATGTTTTCCCCCTCTAAGCAGTGCATTTGCAACAGACAAATTAAAATAGTTTGGCTGGGGCTGCACACCACTACTGAGCAATCTTCAATTCTGATCTTCTTTATCTTCCATCCATATGTTTTTAAATCGGTGTAAAGAGTCAGAAACAAGCTGTTTACATGTCTATAAAACTTCCACCATGCAGCCAAACTATGTGATAGGACAAATCTGATATAATAACTATTACAGTATCAGGCGCCTCTTTGTTGATGTCTACATTGACTAGCTGTATAGGTTACAGAAAACCTACTTCTTGTGCCTTTTTGATTAAAATCGTACCCGTCAATAAGAGTAGAGGGCAATGCACATAAACCATATATACCTGTAAGGCTTCTTATTTCCTTTCCTTTCTCCTATATATGCACTTTCAGGATCTTGACAGTCACATGACTTGACAGGTATGGTCTACTTTATTTAAGAGATTCGGATTCTTATCCTTGTGTTAAAGGCTTTTATCATGAGCATCCGATGTGTACATATGCTTCATCTTTCATCTCTATCTTATGAAGCGTATTTGAGCAATGATCTGATGTCTTTATCAAAGACAGTATCAATGCAGCCTGACACAAAGACGGAAATGGAGCAAATGTCGATCTATGTTCGTTTATAAACGAGAAAGAGTCCTCACAGACTCATTTTTTCAATCTAAACTGAAGCATGCTAATCCAAACTGATCAGCATCCAAGAACCTACCACAACATCTACATACAATATCCAATTTTAATCAACTGAAAGTGCATACCACGCATATTGTATCTGTCTAGCAAGGAAGAATTACTTCATTATATATAATTCAAGGTCATATTCTTCACATGGATATAATGCCCCCTCTCTCTTCATATTCAAACTAATGAACAAAAAGTGTCGGAAGCAATAAACTGTCCAATTAGCATCATCAAGTTGGATTTAGATCAACAGTTACGAATCTGTTCAGCTTGCTTAAATTCCTCCAGTCTAACATACATAAAGTCAATGGCAACACTATCAAATATTCGCAGATCTTTCATCCAAGACTGTTATACTCAACATACAAGTCAGACAAAGATGCTGCTGCGATATAGAATTTTAAATCTATGCCTTTCATCAGTTTGACAATACAGCTAAGAGAGGACTTACCAATGTGAGTTTTAGCTACAGTGACATCTTTTAAACGCACTGACTAATGCCAGATCACTTGCTTTGTTGCATCAATACATGTATTTGGTTTGAAAAACAGATTAAGTTTTTACCTTGTACTTCATGGGATACATCGCTTTATCAAAATAATACCTTCTTTCATAATCAAATTTTAAACTTATTAGAATTACTCCTTTGTAATGTTAATACAAAAATAATAACGGTATTAAACATATTTGTGTTGAGTATCATACAAATGACACTGTACGGCATGTATGTTTCTCTGAATTAAAGGCTTGTTGCATGTTGTATATTGCTATTAGATCTTGTCTCAATAAATTGTTGTCTTATCAAATTTTAACGGTATGTCCTGAAAATGGTATGCATTATACAGAATGCAAAAATCCATGAAATCTTTATTGATCATATAGCCAGTCACAATATTTTTTTCATTTTCAAAATGGCGTCTGGCCGCCATTTTGAATTTTTTCAACACAGAGTGGTCAAAATTGAATTTAAACATCAAAAATGAACTTCTCATACCCTAAAACCACAGAAAGGACACCTTACATGCCATATTTTTTCTTAAAGGTGTCGTGTAGAAAAACCACGATGCTAATAGGCGGCCATTTTTAATTTATGCAAATTATGCAAATTGCCCAAAGTTGCCAGAGTGGCAACCTCGCTCAATTCAATGCAGGACCCATATAGACTAAGAATCAGCAATAAAACTTCATGTTACTCACAATTTCTAGGTTTCGAAAATTTCCCCTCGACTAATTCGTACTTCATTCAAATTATTATTATATAATATAGCCTCTAAGGTAGACACAACAGATACGTGCTATGATATATAACGGTATTAACGTTGCATCTAATCAAAGCATTTAAAAAAAATCACAATCGGTCCTTTCATCTATCAATAGCATGAAAAAACATTGTTATCTCATCCTTATTAAAGATAAGGTTGTTTAGAAGTACTTTTGTCAATAGAAATCTTTGTTATTAAAACATATGACTAAACACAACTTAATTTAATCTGAACAAATGCGGGAGGGAGATGCAATGTTTTACCTGTCAGCTACGTCCTTTGATGTGATAATAAATGTGTTTTCTCTTAAATCTTTGAGTAGATGTTCGATCTTATTCATTGAGTCCATTAGACGGTTAAACAGGTATTGTATTAATTGTTATATATGTATCAAGGTTGAACAACGATGGCTTTGTTGCAAAGCTGGCTTAAAAATGATTTAAGCAATTATCAGTGGATCTCCTGCAAAATAATGCACTGATTAGTATTGTATGACGCATATACTTTTTAGATGGGCGATAAACCTTAATGGAATTCACACTTGTCGATCTAATTGAAAGCGAGCTAGTGACCAAAAGAAGATGCGTCGGCCGGGAATCGAACCCGGATCGACTGCTTGGAAGGCAAAGGCAACCATACTAACCTTTACACCACCAGCCCGTATTGTGTGACGACTAAGCTGTTGGGGAGCAACTTCAGATAAGGACCGGTCTAAGAATAAATAGTCCTAAACTTTTTCATGACTATGCATTTGCAAATTCAATAACATTATAAGAATTAAAAGAAAGCGTATTAAAATGTGTATCTTTAATAAAAAAAATATGAAAAAAAAGGATATGCCAGGTCTCGATCTCACGCGGAAATCAAATGTATTGATCTACAAAAAGTGGCAGCGACCAGACTGTCACACCCACGGCTTCAGTTACTTATATGAGAATTAGATTATTTTAAAAGCTTTAGCTAACAATTGAAGACACTATTGAGTCCGACTTCTTAGAACACGTTTTACACCACTGTTTTTATCAATCAATACTTCCCGGGTAGTTTTGTGAGCTGAGTTTTCATTGGATAAACCCGATGTGTTCAGATGGCCATTTGCGATGATGACCTCTAAAAGATTTTGTTTATTGTTCGTAACAAAAGGCGAATTGGTATTAGATAAAGCACAAAAATACACATTTATTTTTGTTCTGCTGTTAAATTTCGTTTCTTTCATTTTTTTTTCAAATATCTTCATTTGCCATTGTGAATATTGCCCCCTGCTCCCAGCTCCTACGCCTATGTACTGACCTAGTATTATTAGGGAGAAACCATTTAGAAAGAAAGGGGAAATAGCAATGACCTCTTCAGTATTTAAATCAATATTCTATGATAACCTTTACACCACTCATATGTGTCAAAGAAGACATATAACTGTTTAGAAATACCTCGAGGATATTCCAGATGTATATACTACGATACGTTCAGAATATCATTTAGCCTAATTGATTGATAAATCAAACAAAACGAGAATATCTCCTTTACTGATATAAGGCACTCACTATGATGATAGTGTAAATTTCTTTTCCAAGATGTTCATTATTTAAAATGTCATTATTTAACTGATATAGCATATGTTCATCATTTGAAATGCGAAAATATGACCTTTTA
Source organism: Cerastoderma edule (assembly GCA_947846245.1). Taxonomy (NCBI): domain Eukaryota; kingdom Metazoa; phylum Mollusca; class Bivalvia; order Cardiida; family Cardiidae; genus Cerastoderma; species Cerastoderma edule. The sequence continues at coordinate 9,597,145 of OX401409.1, read as the reverse complement.
ACTCGAAGAAAACGATATGAGCTTTGAAAAATGTGGTGTAAACAGTAGCGAACCTTACACGATCCGAGTTATATCATACCTTACGTTAAAAGCTGTTTCATCAATATTTGTCTTATGTTACTCTGATATTTAACTCCACTATGCCAATTATGATAGTGCCTGTCGTCTGATGCTAATCAATTAAAACTAGTCACACAATTCGATACATCAAAATTTGATAATAGATTAATCAATCAATCGATCAAGCTAGCTACCATTCGATAATGTGATCAGTGACCCATCATGCTGCCAACGCTGGACTTTCTTTGCACTGGTCGCATCCCGATATCAACATCGGAAACGTAATTGTTGGTTAAAAGAAAAAAAAAGAAGAAAGAACAACAACAACTCACAACGTTTATTATAAGCAAAATATCACAAATAACATTTTGAGAAATCGAAAACTTAACATCCCACATATCATACACGCACTGAGTTGGACATGTGCTCAAACCCTTTAACGCCAAATTTTCGACTGTCCCAAATTTATAGAGTTTGCAGACGAAATTCTAAAATGTAATGAAATTGAAAAACAATCTTTTGATAGGACAGAAAACATTGTTGGAAAAGGAGAAATTGCTTGTTAAGAGCAATTTCTCCTTTTCCCACAATGTTTTTCAGTGTCAACTGCAACAAACTAGTCGAATGTCGTTATTGTTTGGTAATGGGTTAAAGGTTCTTGTTCGCAGATGAGATAAATTAAATGTCAAAATAAAAAGTTCAGACAATACAGTTTTTGTATCGCGGTAAACTGTTTAAGAAACAATAGCTGTTGAACACAAGCTTGATTCAGAATGTACCCATACGTTTGCACCGATTGAATGTAGTGGATTTCAAAATTGCAATTCATTTCTAATCGACCATTTCAACCAAGGCAATGTTAACAGTTTTTCGCTCTACAATTCACAACTGGTTTATGTTGGAAGGAATTCATAGGTTCGGAAAAAACGTGCAAAACGTCTAACAGAATCAAGGGCTATGGAAATGCGATACTTAGAAAAATAAAACCGTAATGCTGCGGAGCATTAAAACTGCTTCAATTGGATCTAAATGGATTAGCAAACCCTCAAGAGTCATGCGTCGGCCGGGAATCGAATCAAGGTCACGACCTTTTGGAAACCGACACTGCTCATCTTTACTTAACCGACATCTGTTTGCGTGATAACACATGCGCATATTCAGTAAATACGTTAACATCCTAGATAAAATCCGTTGTTTTCTTCATGTACTTAAGGCGACATTCATACTTCGAGGCGTATATTTGACATCTTCTTATATCTTATAAAGGCAATAATGATATCGCTTTTATGATAAATGTTATATTTTGAAAAAGTAACAATTTACAAGCCACAGCATACCATGGGATTGTGAACGTTTCAACATGCATGCGTCTTTCACTTTCATCGATCATTCAAAGAGCTGATTCAATACTAGTCAATGATTAATTATGATTACCTGCTTATCAAATCGTGGAGTTTTAACCTTTTCCCAAACAATAACGACATAAACACTTTGTTGCAGACGACTTTAGAAAACATTGTCGTAACGAGCAATTTCTCATTTTCCTACAATGTTTTCTGCTCTATCAGAAGATTATTTTCAAATTCCATCACATTTTGAAATGTCGTCTGCAAACTCTTTCAATTTGGGTCGGTCGAAAAAGTGTTGTTTGTGAAAGGGTCAAGCCATTCCCATGCGAGAACCTTTGGCCGTCCTATTATAAAAAGCCAACGATAATGAAATATGAAGAAACAATGACCTTTACAGGTTGGGAAGAATCCATTGTAATTCTATTGGGAACGTAGAAACAATTTTTACGATTTATTAGGGTGCAAAGAGTAGCACTTTTCCAAGTTTGGAAGGATGCTATACAAGGAAATATATCACACGCTCACCTTTTTGATTAATCCTTACAAAGATAATCGTCAAAACATTCGATTGTAATGCATGCTCTGACTTGGCTTGTCACCCTAAAACTTCATAATGTCCTTTATCAAACAAGTTTTTGATGACTTTCATTCTATACTTTTCCAAACGACCCCAAAAGTGAGCGCAATGTAGAACTCTCTTGCTTTAAGGTATAATAATCCCTCTTCACGAGAAGAAATATCAATTGCGTGGAAAGTACCTTTTGTTGTGCTTTGGAACATGTCGCCATATATCTTTCAACATCCTTTGAATAATGTTTAAACCAATAAGTGAGCGAGTCTGCTACAACCACACCTTTCACAACCATTTCTTCTTCCAAGAACCCAATCATGTCCTTGGTAAACGTAATGAGAAGACCAGGCTCCATAAACGATGTCGGTACCCTTATGTCCTCGGTTGTACAATTCACAAAGGAAGCCTTCAAGTCCAAACCAAAAATCTGATACAAGGACACCGTTTCATGTCCAGCATTAATCCTATCCAGAAATGAGCTATTTAATGTTTGGTCTAGAAACATGGCAAACATCCATCTTATGCTTTCGTTCGGGACACTATATAGCACCTGGTAGAGGAAGTCCTTAAGGGAGAGGACAGAGGGTTGATCTAACATGGTGTTCAGGTGCTCCATCGCTGTCCTAGAGCTGCCAAGAGCTTGGCTAAAATACCGGGATGACACTAATGGAGATAGTCCACGTATCGATAACGGTACGAAACATCCCGTTACGGTTCTCATGGGATCTTTGTCCACAGCATACGTTTGTACATCCTCAATCAAACCATCAATCGTGATGATATCAGAGTGGAAACTCATTTCTTCATATGAGTTGAGCATAAAGTATAACATAGTAAATGGATAGGCAACTAGAATCTCAAGCCTTTCAATGCAAGAACCCTTTTCAGCCATTGTCAGATAGTCTATTGTATTGACATCAGAAAAGAAGTAATTTGGAAGGCGATCCTGCTGGAAGCTATCCCGGAGTAGTTCCACCATTGACTGGAGACAGTTGGAGGGACACGTTTCCCAGGCCTGGGGATTGACTCGTTCACACGTGTAAAAGAATACTTGCTTCAGGTGATCATAGGCTATAGGAGCGGACGGGAAAACATGTGCAAGCAAACATTGAAATATGTCAAAAACTTTTTTCTGTGATTCTGTAACCTCATCCTTCACCAAATGTCGCTCCATGAGTTCGGAAGAGAATTTCCATTCTATAGTCGGTTGACCGCTACATGGATGGGACTGTGCGCTCACCACACACGAGAAGGAACCATGTAACAGTTCTATAAAGGCTGGCGATGGCCACCCATACTGCCGATCTCGCTCAAACCATTCCAGAGCACTGTCCGGGAGTTCACACCGGAACGCGACTTTTGTTTGATGAGACTCATCATTTTCATATTTAATGGTTAAATGTTTTAAATAATATTTGCCGTCTACTTGCGTTAGTTTACCTAACCAACATTTCGCGATCGGTCGTAACTTTGTGTAGCCGGGCGGGCATCCATTACTGTCGCAGAACAAATCCACAGGTTTCATCTCCTTATTTCGCTCCTGATGGACGTAGGTATCGGATGGAGAGAGAAAAGATGTTAAGGTGAAAAAGTCGGATACCCCATCCTTGCGCTTAGCACGACCATGATTTGGCGCGTGATTGTTTTCGCCGTAAGTGCTGTCTCTGCGGTGTGTTGTCACTGCCCGGCTGGGATGTTGTTTTGTCTTGATGGCCCTACAACATAACCCATCAAATGGATATGTCACTGTAACCGTCGTCTTATCAATGTCGGCTAAAGGGTATCTGATACAGTGATTGCTTGTCTGTAGATAGCGAACGAGGAATTCATAGTGTAGCCAGGGAATTTCGGGAACTGTGGCACCATCTAAAACACAGCAGTAGAATACATTATGTAATTACTTGGGAAAACGGAACACTGTTAAAATCATTGAAACAAATACAGACACACTGAAAACGGAGTTAATTGAAATCATTACTAAGAACACCATTTAGTAAATCAGAACTTCTTGTACTTGTACAAATCATAAATGATAATGGGTTCCCATAAGATATGGTTAAAAGACAAATCATAAATGATAATGGGTTCTCATAAGATATGGTTAAAAGACAAATCATAAATGATAATGGGTTCCCATAAGAGTTGGTTAAAAGACAAATCATAAATGGTAATGGGTTCCCATAAGATATGGTTAAAAGACAAATCATAAATGATAATGGGTTCCCATAAGATATGGTTAAAAGACAAATCATAAATGATAATGGGTTCCCATAAGATATGGATAAAAGACAAATCATAAATGATAATAGGTTCTCATAAGATATGGTTAAATGACAAATCATAAATGATAATGGGTTCCCATAAGAGTTGGTTAAAAGACAAATCATAAATGATAATGGGTTCCCATAAGATATGGTTAAAAGACAAATCATAAATGATAATGGGTTCTCATAAGATATGGTTAAAAGACAAATCATAAATGATAATGGGTTCCCATAAGATATGGTTAAAAGACAAATCATAAATGATAATGGGTTCCCATAAGAGTTGGTTAAAAGAAAAATTTAAAGAAGTTGGCAAGTGATCTACCTTTCTTATCATCATTAAAAATGGAACATCTAACTTCGATCATTTCTTCATCAGACAAACAGAAAAAAAAATTAAAGAAGGAAAACTTATTCTTCATCATGCATGTACTTCAGTCGCAAATGTGAACGGTTAGTTTATTTGCTTGTCTAATACGGACGATCGAAGATTTTCTTTTTTGCGTTAATAGAAGAACTACGTTTCACAAATGATTACCAAGTTCTATCCTACCAGATTTTTTTTTCTTTTTTCTATGTCCTTTCCTCCTATACCTCTATAACCAAGTGGTGGGAGTACATACTATAAGTTACATGGGCCCTTAACACAGGTTCGATCACGGCTACGACATTTGGATTTTGGTGTGACAGTGCCATTGTTCTAATCTATTTGGCCGGTGCGTGTGGGTAGTGTAGTTTGGGGTCTTCGTCCATCACTATGAGTCGAGCATTGCAACATTATTGAAATAGTGTTGACCCGATGTAAAACATGATTTCGTATTTGGTTGACCTGTGGTAAATATGTGACACGCTATTTTTGAAGAGCGAGTTAACAATATGTAGGGTATTTTTGACATGTGCTATGTAACTATTAACTTAGACTAGTTAGTGAGACGAATGACGGCCGGATATCCCTGGGGAATATACAATCTACAACTCAAAAAAATAAACGATTTTATGATTTATCTTAAGCTTGTTTTCCAACAATCATAAACATATACTAGTTGTACAAAAAATATAACAGTTATCAACATCAGTGTTTGTCTGTGTCTCAAATATTCATAATAAACAATCATCTATATTTGCATTATCCCACTATCCAATACGGATATCTGTATCATATCATTAGTTAAAAGTTCTTGTTCACAGAAATACTGAAGTACTCTTGGTATCATGAGCAATTTATCATTCGTGTGCTTGTTCACATATGCAAAGACCTAATAAATTATTAGGTCTTTGACATATGTGAGGACTATTGGAAGCGAAAAATTAATTTCTGTAAAACTTCACAACGGCTGTACCGGTAACTGATGCGCATTGAAAAATAGGAATTGAAAGCAAAATTATTGAGGTCGTTTTTAATTCTTGTGGACAGCGAATTAACATGTATTTTGATTAAAAATAGTGACATCGCTTTTCAGATATACCGTATATAAACTGTACATACATAGATAAATTGACGCTTCCTGAAATAATAATGATTTCAATAGCTTCTTTAAATTGTATATCAAACAACAATGCAAAAGCTGTAATGTTTAAACGACATTTTATTTTGACTTTCACATTTCTTTATCTTTGAAAAGGCAATTTTAAGGGATAACAATTAAAACAGGCTGATCAAAAGGCTTCGAAAACCACTTTGTGTATATATTTAATTACTGGAGTAACAAAAGGACGTCTCTGGTAACACTGCATATAACAAAGGGTATACAAGAGTCTTGTGCACAGTACTTCGAAACAGCACATACTATATTGTAATGGTATGAAATATAAAATTGTTTAAATAAGACAGTTCTAATGCGTACCCATTAGAACTGTCTTATTTAAACAATTTTATAGCAAGTTTATGTTAAAAACCATGACTCTGAAACAATAAGTGAAACTCCTATTGTTTATAACAAACTCGTACCAATTCGTATTCCTCATAGGCTTTTAAGCAACAACCAGATGTTTATAGGCGGGGTATCGCGTGACCAATGTTCACGATCTTATGTCCGGACACGGTATTTTTCCTTTTTACATCCACTTTTGCCCATGATAGCCACATTGTGTATTCCGTATGCTTTATAACGGCGCTACGTCTGACACTCGGCAGAGAAATCGCAGCTGACAGGCGCGCATGCCAAAACCGTCGGTCTTCGACTCCGATTTCTCAGCCGAGTGTTAGACGTAACGCCGTTTTAAAACATGGTTCATCAAATTCCACCAGAACCGCAAAGTTTATGGTCATTTCATGCGGCCTTCATTGGCAAAAGTACGCGAAAAAAAGCAACAAAACATTGGTGCGACCATTGTTCGGAAATAAGATCGTAAACACTGGTCACGTTATTCCCCTGTCTGGTTTATATAGTCAATTTTGTTTTGAGCAACCTAGGACTGTGGTCTTTAAGATAACTGGCGACTTTATAGGGAAACCATCAGTCAGAAAGCTCTAGCATGCGACCTGTATTTAAGATAACTTTAGACAAAAGAAAATACTTTCACACATTGCTTAAGAGCGGTCGTTAAAAGCAGGATTTGTTTACTTATTTCAAAAATAACATATTCTTCAACATATCAAAACAGTGCAAAGTATGACTACATCACACAATGTATTATAAATTTTTCTGTTTGCTGTGTTAGTGACATAACCTTGTGGTTACGTCTTTTTATTATAAATGCGTCTCTTTCGTATCTTGGCCCTGTTTCAAAGACGCCGCCATCATTCTCGCGTTAGCAGCCCGGTCAGATTGTCCATATTTCTCCCATATACTAGCCAACCATTCGTAGCGCACACCATATGGCTGAAAATTGCACACTCGCTCAAAAAGGTCCATCAGGTCGTAAAAATCAGTTTCTCGATATAGTCTCGAATAGTAACTATACAAATCCCTGTACAAACGAAACATATGCGTCAGTGTTGTTTGAAGCGCCGTTCCCGTGTCTTGGGATATCTCAGACGAATATTTCGATAGTATAAGATCAGTATTTTCTGTCAAAAAGAAACGAATTGCGGCACTATATGCTTCGTCGGAATATATCTGCCATCGCACAACGCTGCCAAAGTGTTCAGCAAACCTTGCATGGCCCTCCTGCGATATTATGTCGTTGGGAACACGGATAGTTTCAGAACCTAAGCAAGACCGCTCGGTCGATCGGAGGATCTGTATCATCATATCCCCGAACAGATCTTCCAGCTTGGTGCAGCCGTGTTGACCGCAGACATGGTCTACGAACGGTAAGCCTGTCTTGAATTCGAGGTAAAATGCGTACAGCCACTGCTCCTGCAAGGGTAAACCCGTCATCACCTGCTTCTGGAGCTCCATGTCGTCATGGTGACCGCACTCGTCACTTCTCCCACACTGCTCAACTGTAAATGTCTTAATCAAATTCATAGCTTTACGGTAGTTGGATGCCGACACCCACTCCCGGGCCTCCATCACGGTTAGCGACGTGAAGCACAGATGCGTGCTCTTTCCATGGTCCGACCGTTGTGCATCGAACAACAAGCCGTCGAAACATTTGGAGAGGCCAAAACAGTCCATCAGTCCTTTCTGGTCAAGGAATAGAAACATGTAGACTAGATATTCCTCGTTCACAACATGAATTCTTGCGCGATGCCAGGCGATCTCATCCGCATTAATATTTCCAATCATGTTTATGTTGTGCATGAAGAAGTTCGGAATGTTTCCCTCCTTTAAGAAAGTCTCCAACTTCCTCATGAAGAGAAAGATGATTTCAGCAAAGTTGGGCTCGTTGTTGCCGATGTCCAGCTCGGAACACGTGTGAAAGAATACCGCCTTTCCATGCTCTCTGGTAAGCACGTCTTTGTCACAGAAAATGAACCGCAGGAAATGGTCCATGATTTTGAAACAGAATCTCGCTTCACTCGTGATGATATATTGACAGAAAACATACTCGATCGCACTAAACGAGTATTTCCATTCGACGCAATCTGGATCAGAACAGTTCATGCCTTCAGAACAAATCGGTATGACCCGTACACCATCCACTACCTTTGTTTGCATAATACAATCTGCGTTGTCAGCGTCGATACTGAACCGCATCATTCTATCCCTGCATGGGATGGCCTGCTCGGGCCAGTCGCATTTAAAGGATACGTGCTTTACTACAGGCTGAGAATTCTCTTCGGCTATCTTAAGGTACAGATGTTTCAGATAAGAGGTACCATTCTCTTGCCTAACCTTATCCTTCCAAACGCTGTTGGTAACAGGTTTCAATTTCACGTATCCTGGGTTGCAACCTGTGTCGTCAGGAATCAATCTCTTGTACCTATTTGTAGAGGTATACTCTTGCCCCGATACTATCGTATCGTGTGGAAATGCTATGAACCATACTAGAGGGGGCTCCTGACTTTCGTAAAATGTTCTGTTTGTTTCTGCGGTGTCTGTTACTAAATAGGATTCTAGCTCGTTGAAACGATCCCCAACACCCCATGATTTATATAAACCCATTTCTCGTACTTCTTTTGGGAAGTGCACAAGCGAATATGTATAATACTTGCAAGTTTCTAAGAAATGTCCATTTCGCAGATATTTAAACAGAAAGTTGAAGTGCTCATTCGGTAGGCGATGTATATGTAGACTTGAGGTCGAGGCTTCAAGATCTTCATTGGATTCTATAATGAAGAATAAAAGGAACCACAATCAGTTCTTGTCAGGGTCTTTTTTTCATTTTGATATCATCTTAGTTATTTTATAAAGAAGTCTTATCATTTTAGATATTTCATTTAAAACCTAAAAGACATCCACACATGCTAAATGCATTTTATTTGAATGGTTTCTAGATTGTGTATGTACCTATGGCATTGGTTTGGGTTTTTTTCGTCAGGGGTATTACATCACTACTTTCAAACATGCAGTCTTAAACTGCCAATACTTACAATTGAATTTAGAAATAAAGTATATATTTGGATCATGACTGTCATGTGAAATACTTTAAGATTAAACCGTTGGAGATTCCAATAAAGATCTTTTCACCTTCTACAATGAACTGTAATACAAACTATGCAAAACTAATCAGCTAGATATACAATACAAAATGACAAATTTGAAAATTTTGTTAGTGTCTCCTTTTGCCCTGTAATAGACCTATGTAGTCACACATATCAAACTATGGAGATACTTTCCAAACATATAGACTTCAATGCCTCAGAGGATTCTTTTGGCAGAGACGAACAGGGATGGGAATCACGTGATCAGAAATGATAGAGACCGTGGAAAAATTCGGCGACTTTCGTCGATTCGACTTCTTCAAACCGGTGAGTATCCTTTCATATAGCGATTTCTTGCACCCGCCTAACAATCCAATTTTCTCCGCCGATTGGGGTAATGGTGCCAGATAAATGGTTTCTTCAAACACGCGGCCACAGTGTTCGAACCTCATCGCAGTTGGATAGGTTCCACGAACAGTGAAATATTTTATATCCAAAACCCCTTCAATGCGCTCCATCAGGTATACAAGATTTGCATATATTCATCCAAAGATAAAAGCATTGTTTTTATACCAATACATTAATTGTACAAATCAAATCACTATTTCTCAATCTTACCTATTAGATATGTATCAGGTGTTTATATGTGAATATATTGGGGCTAATGAATTAACCAACAAAACACCCAACATGCAGTGGGGAATATTCTAACTATAGAAAACATGAAAGGCATCATAGCGCAATTAATGGTTTTTAACTTTCTACGTAAAACCAATATGCAAATGTAGGAGGATTCAAATTAGCTCCTAGGAAACACCCTGTTTGTTGAGAAATCACCACGTGAGCTTCCCTTTCGATCGTCTTACATGCATGTGTACTTACATGGTTGATTTTGTCTGCGAGAGTGTACGCAATCGATTTATTTGGATGAAAACGCTTGGAAATTGTTCCTGTGCACTATCCAAGTTTTCCTGTACCTGGTCCCTATCCATTTCTTATTTGGTGAATCACGTTCATCAAAGATTCGTTAGGTCCTTGGAAAACATTGTGAAAGTGATTGTCTTCGATTGTTTATGCATTCTGCGACCATTTTTGGTCAAATCGATGGGTTTAAACTTTAAAGCGCATTGAAGGGGTTTAGATACAAACTCTTCCACTGTTCGTGGAACCAATCCAACTGCGATCGGTGAGGTTCGAACACTTTTGCCGAGTGTTTGAAGAAACCGTTTATCTGGCATCATTACACAAAGCGGCGGAGAAAATCGGATTGTTAGGCGGATACTTTGCGCTACAGGATACTCACCGGTTTGAAGAAGTCGATCTTTTTTTCCACGGTCTCTATAATTGTTGATCACGTGATTCTCAGCCCTGGACTATGCAATTACCCAGACCTGCGTTTAGCGACCATCAGAATTTAAGGACATCCTGGACCTCAATGCTTTATTCATTTGAGGTGTCTATACTTTACCAAACCATCTCTAATTCTTAATTAAGAATCACAGGCTGAAGAGCGATTGTAATAGATTTAAACAGAGAACAAGGAGTATCTATATAGGTAGTTCTATATAAATTTCCATTCAATCCGTGGACCCTGTGTAATGCATAGCCAGTATAATGGGCCGGTGGACTTGAAATAAAATGGCTAAGTCTTAACGAAGGATAACACCCTTCCCTTGTATTTTAACTATAGGCGTGTTCTCCTATAAAAATGCTCTTCATAATACCAAAGAGGACAGCTATGTCATTTTTATTACGCTTTAATTTTAGTCACAGTGGACATCAATAAAATCCAACATGAAGAATTGGGTTGTTCTAAAATCAGGTATTACTAAATTCGGTCTTAGAATCGTGCACCTCACTCTTTCAAATTGGGTATTGAAAATAGGCTCACTTGAAAGCAAGTTTACCTGTTCCAAATTATGACAAAAATATCTACGTTATTTTGCTTGAAACCATTGTTACACAAAAGGAAACGCTCGCAATAAGCAATTTCTCATTTTGTCACAATGGTTCCTTAAATAGTCTGTTACAAAAGAGTCAAAGTGATTTCATATGAGTTTTAATACCTGAAGGAGTGTGGATTGCCTCCCCTAATTCTCTGGTCGACATACTTCCGTAGTTAGTCATGTGGGAGGAGGGATCGTCCTTTCGTGTTTTAAGTGCTGTAACGAAAACACATCAAATGCATTTGTTAACGAGGTAACTAGCAAATAAATAAACGCGGAATCTTTTCATTTTAATGTGTAATCGACTAAATTGTTCAAAGTAATACTTGCGCTCAGTTACAGTAAAATTGTGTAAGATTCAGAATAGTTGACACTGTTCATGAAAATTCTCAAAGATAAAATGCAATTTTCACATTTCACTATTATATGAAGTTGTTGCATTTAATGAGAGGCACTTTGTAAACGTCAGCAGAGGCAATGGTGTCCGACAATTTATTGTTTAAGTTATCCATTTTTTGGTGTGCGTGTGTTATTGCAATTTAAACCATCAAATGTCTGCAATATCTGAGGTATTAAGATACAAAATATCGCTTTAAATAACAAAATAAACGCCAATGGTGTAACAAGCAGTTTTCTTTGAACAGTCTATAAAGAAATAAGGAACTCACAATAAACATTGAGGTCTTTAACCACAAATCGTAACACCCAATTCTATATGGGTTCCTTGCACAAGAAATGGTTAATGATAATTGATGTTAGTAAAGTAGACAATAAGTCTGGTATTGTAAACAAAGATCCCCTTTCTCAAGATAAACCTTATCATCGGTGTAGAAGAAAGGTCGATACATGTACCAAGGCACACTAAATGCAAGAGGCGTTTGATTTTTCATGCTTTTTATGATAACATCAAAACAAAAAAGTTGATTATACATTATTGACTTCTTTATAGTTCTCAAAGTTATAACCAGGTAAATGAGAAAATAGTTGGCTTACACATGTACAGTCTCTCCTCCCAGTCGACATATCGCAGGCTGACGTAGTGCGCTTCCGGTATATGGCCCAGCTGTAAATCCTCGTAAAACTCGAAATCCGCCTCGCCCTCACTATCACTATCATCACCGGATATAGACGGCGAGTCGGCCTGTGCATGCTCATGCCCGTCTGAGTCGCTCATTGGTCTTTTCCGACCACGTGATCGGACAATCAGTGCGGGTTCCATTATGGTTTGGTTGATTTGTTTGTCTGATCGTCGAATGGAATGGATTACAAGGCGTCTTTTCAGAACGTTTGTAATAGCACTGTGGTAAATAGAAAGAAAGAAAACAAAGGATTATTGAAGTAAAATACACAATTCCGTTTGTTTATAGGTTATTGATCATAGAGGTGAGAAACTTTAGAAGTTAAAAATCATTTTCTTCAAACTGCAAATCAGATACACTGTTATTGGAAACGCACTGAAAAAAAGTCATCGGAACCAAAATCAGATCGTTTTTTTATTGTGTAAAGTGTGTTTACAGTGAATTAAAATCTTGTTATTCTAAACGCTTGATATCGCTTTTAAGATCTATCGCATACAATCTGTGTATACTTGGATATATTGATAAAGCTACTTTTATTTACGCATCAAACAACAATACAACAACGATTTTATTTCAAGGTAAAACACCTTTAAAGGGCATAGACAATGACGTTTTCAAATTCCAAATTCCACGCTTCTGAGTTTCTGAAGAAGCGTTTTCTAATGATGGATTGACATGACCACAATAGGAAGTAAGATATGCAATGATTTCCTCTGTCATAAAATCTTTGGTTAATTATCTACTCATTCATTGACATGGGGTTTTTGTGGTAATGTCCTGATGAGTCATTGTATTATTCTTCATACTTCTGAAGTATACGTTCATCAACAACGACAACTCTGTCATGTTACAGATATTGTATTGTTTAGCAGGTAGTTTTCTAATAAACTTACAATTTCTATACCCATCTGCTTATTTTGGCGTCGTTGTCTGTGATCGTTTTATTGACGAGCATTTTGACCAGTTGTACAGAAATAAATAAATAACACGTAATTGCCATTCTAAAAATTAACCTTCTTTATTATTCCATTCTCTATGAGTATCTATATAGCAATCGGAATAGTGTGTCAACATATTACCACTGAATATTCATGTCTCACAGAAAAAGAGACAGTCATTATTAAACTTTCTTTTTGTGCTTTGCGGTTTGGAGAATTCGTCAAATAAGCGAACTAAAGAATAATTGAGTTTGGGACTGTGTTAAACTCAATCAATGTTTTTTTTTTTTTGTAACACCCTTGCTATTGTTTTGCAAAACGACAAAACGAAACTATTTACGAAGGTCAAAACTTTCTTTCGTATTATGAACTGTAACTAAAGTAAACGTAAAACATTGTCATGTGACACGTAATCGGAAGTGGCTTGGAGTGACGATTCCAATGAAGTGTACCGTTTCAACAATACTCATTTCGATATAAGAATAAGAGTGAATGTTTGTTTGAATTAGCGTGTTATTTGTACCTGATGATGATATGGTCCGCCCATTCCCCGTCCCGATCAAGCCGTGCTATATACCCCTCCCAGGTGGTGGTATCGTGGTCAGGTACAAAGTCTAACAGCGGTGTTCCGTCAGCCTGTAGGGGCGGTGGGGAAATCTTATATAAGATTTAAGATAGTCAAGTTTTGTTTTAAGCGATCATGGTAAAAAGAGACAGAATCGTGGTGTGTTAGACAACGGAAGACTTAAAAAAGGGATGTTCGTTAATCAAAAGTCTCTAGTATGAGCTTTCTGAACGACTTGCTTCCTTTATTAAATAATCCTAAGATGAAACAATTTAAACGCTTTAAACAAGATCGACTGTTCGTTGATTATGCTAATACATGTCGCTTTTAGACGTTTACTGGTGTCTATTATAGAACAACATGTATCGATGCTTCATCTTTATACCCGTCCATGTAGTACAGTACTTCACTTGCCAAAGGAATCATCTATGTATCATGCTTAAAAAATCACTGATTAAGATAATTGTACATGTTATTTTTACGAAAATTTTAGATATAGCAAAGCTTGACTTGTTCGCTATTACCACGGCTGACAGGCGGAAACCTGACGAACTATGAAAGCTTGCCAACGACGTTTTTTCCGCATTCTTAACATGGCACGTTTTTATACCCTTAGTTAATTAGATAACATATTTCAAAATTACAAACAAGAGAAAAAAATTGGGTATTTTTTCTGTGAAAGATTCCTTATCAAATATCACAGATAATTGAAGAAACGAAACTCTCTGACTGGTAGAAACAAACATTGTTGGTAAGCCTTGTACGAAGATGTTACTGATGAAAATGTTTGCTGGCGTTTTTTGTTCTGCCACATCAGTTGTTAAATTAGGCTCAATTTAGATACGACAAAAACGATTATAATGGGTACCCATGATTAAACTCCGAAGACAATTAGAATAATTTAACCCATTACCAAACGATAACGACATTTGACCAGTTTGTTGCAGACGACTTTGGAAAACGTTATGGGAAAAAGAGAAATTGCTCTACCCTCTCTGCCCTATCAGAAGATTGCTTTTCAATTTCCTCACATTTTGAAATATCGTCTGCAGACTATTTCAATTTGGGACAGTCTAACATTTGTTGTTTGGTAAAGGGTTAACCAATTAAATTTCCGACTCATTTACTTGTCCGAAATAATGACATATTATTTGACAACGATACCTGTGTCGGATTTTCTCTCAGATAGTCTACAGCCGCTTTCCGAAGGGACCTAGCGGTGTAGAAGAATTCGCCCCGTACTCGTAGCTGGTCCACAACAGCGGCGAACAAACAATTACCGTCTGGGTAAACGTCCTTCACGACCATACCTCTCTCTAGCATGGCGTCGCTTAGGTTCGATATCCGATCAGCGCTGCTACCACCGTGTCGTTTGTAATTGTCGTTGTAATCTGCAGGTAGGAGACGCGATTTCAAACACTACCAGAGACAACAAAGACCATGGAAACAAGTTTATATATATAGTTTCGACTTGGAACAGTATGTCAATGGTTCACAACAAAACCATCAATGATTGTATGCCATAAAGAAAAGTGTTGTACGCTCTTAACCCTGTGATAATCATACGCTCAAACTTATGGTCGGTTTGTCATCGATCGTATGAGGTACAGAACATTATTACGATCTTACCTATGTATTGTACGCTCAAACTGACGGTCGGCTTGTCATCGATCGTACGAGTTACAGAACAGTATTACGATCTTACCTATGTATCGTACACTCAAACTTATGGTCGGCTTGTCATCGATCGTACGAGTAACAGAACATTATTATGATCTTACCTATGTATCGTACGCTAAAACTTATGGTCGGCTTGTCATCGATCGTACGAGTTACAGAACATTATTACGATCTTACCTATGTATCGTATGCTCAAACTTATGGTCGGCTTGTCATCGCTCGTAAGAGTTACAGAATATTATTACGATCTTACCTATGTATCGTACGCTCAAACTTATGGTCGACTTGTCATCGATCGTACGAGTTACAGAACATTATAACGATCGTACCTATGTATTGTACACTCAAACTTACGGTCGGCTTGTCATCGATCGACCGAGGTACAGAACATTATTACAATCTTACCTATGAATCGTACGCTCAAACTTACGGTCGGCTTGTCATCGATCGTACGAGTTACAGAACATTGTAAAAAGTCGTACCTATGTATCGTACGCTCAAACTTACGGTCGGCTTGTCATCGATCGTACGAGTTACAGAACATTATAAAAAGTCGTACCTATGTATCGTACGCACAAACTAACTGTCGGCTTGTCATCGATCGTACGAGTTACAGAACATTATTACGATCGTACCTATGTATCGTACGCTCAAACCTACGGTCAGCTTGTCATCGATCGTACGAGTTACAGAACATTATTACGATCGTACCTATTTACCGCACGCTCAAACTTACGGTCGGCTTGTCATCGATCGTACGAGTTACAGAACATTATTACGATCGTACCTATTTACCGCACGCTCAAACTTACGGTCGGCTTGTCATCGATCATACGCGTTACAGAACATTGTCGTACGATCTTAACTTAGTATCATACGCTCGAAGTTATGATCGGCTTGTAAACGATCGTACAATTTACAGAACATCGTCGTACGAACTTACCTATGTATCGTACAATAAAAATTATGGTCGGCTTGTCATCGATCGTACGAGTTACAGAACATTATTACTGTCTTACCTATGTATCGTACAAAAAAAAAACGTATGGTCGGCTTGTCATCGATCGTAAGATTTACAGAACATCGTCGTACGAACTTACCTATGTATCGTACGCTCGACGTTACGGTCGGCTTGTCATCGATTGTACTAGTTTCAGAACATTGTTGTACGAACCTACCTATGTACCGTACGTTCGACGTTACGGTCGGCTTGTCATCGATCGTACGAGTTACAGAACATCGTCGTACGAACTTACCTATGTATCGTACGCTCGGCGTTACGGTCGGCTTGTCATCGATCGTGCGATTTACAGAACATCGTCGTATGGACTTTCCTATGTATCGTTCGCTCGACGTTACGGTCGGTTTGTCATCGATTGTACTAGTTTCAGAACATCGTCGTCCGAACTTACCTATGTATCGTACGCTCGACGTTACGGTCGGCTTGTCATCGATCGTGCGATTTACAGAACATCGTCGTACGAACTAACCTATGTATCGTTCGCTCGACGGTACGGTCGTTTTGTCATCGATTGTACTAGTTTCAGAACATCGTCGTACGAACTTACCTATGTATCGTACGCTCGACGTTACGGTCGGCTTGTCATCGATCGTACGAGTTACAGAACATCGTCGTAAGAACTTACCTATGTATCGTACGCTCGGTGTTACGGTCGGCTTGTCATCGATCGTACGATTTACAGAACATCGTCGTACGAACTTACCTGTGTATCGTTCGCTCGACGTTACGGTCGGTTTGTCATCGATTGTACTAGTTTCAGGTGTCATCGATCGTACGATTTACAGAACATCGTCGTACGAACTTACCTATGTATCGTTCGGTCGACGTTACGGTCGGCTTGTCATCGATCGTACGATTTACAGAACATCGTCGTACGAACTGACCTATGTATCGTACGCTCGGCGTTACGGTCGGTTTGTCATCGATCGTGCGATTTACAGAACATCGTCGTACGAACTTACCTATGTATCGTACGCTCGACGTTACGGTCGGCTTGTCATCGATCGTGCGATTTACAGAACATCGTCGTACGAACTTACCTATGTATCGTACGCTCGACGTTACGGTCGGCTTGTCATCGATCGTGCGATTTACAGAATATCGTCGTACGATCTTACCTATGTATCGTTCGCTCGACGTTACTGTCGGCTTGTCATCGATCGTGCGATTTACAGAACATCGTCGTACGAACTTTCCTATGTATTCGCTCGGCGTTACGGTCGGCTTGTCATCGATCGTGCGATTTACAGAACATCGTCGTACGAACTTACCTATGTATCGTACGCTCGACGTTACGGTCGGCTTGTCATCGATCGTGCGATTTACAGAACATCGTCGTACGATCTTACCTATGTATCGTTCGCTCGACGTTACGGTCGGCTTGTCATCGATCGTCCGATTTACAGAACATCGTCGTACGAACTGACCTATGTATCGTTCGCTCGACGTTACGGTCGGCTTGTCATCGATCGTGCGATTTACAGAACATCGTCGTATGATCTTACCTATGTATCGTTCGCGATCGGTGCCACCTTTATTATCGTCTGCTCGTCTTAAGTCCACATTAAAACGGCCGAAATTACAATAAAGTTATCTTAGAGAACAGAGAAGAAAGACATCCATGTTACATTCAAGACGTCAAACAAAAAAAAAAGTAATAAAATTGAGCAGCACATGTATACTTACGGAAAAGTTTACATTTAAGAAATATGAGCATGGATGAAGTACATGTATAAGTACGGACATACCTGACGAATAGGAGGCCGTCCCTGAAGCGCCTGTTAAGTTGCCATGGAGACGAGCTGATGACGATGTAAAGTTGGGTGTCGAGGTAGCACGTACCGGAACTCTACCGACACTCCCCGTTGTTGGCCCTGACGATGTCGCCTTGACGTGAAGATTCTTATTCCGCGGGGGCTTCTTCGGGGCTGAACTTTCTGAATTGTTCCAACTTTCTACATCTTTTAAGTGTTGCCAATCTGGATGGTCGAACGGGTCGTCTGAAATTAAAACGTTTACAAAATGAACCTTGGTAAGGTAGGATTTTTGCGATTCAAATGTCACTGTGTACGCTGCTGCACTAACCGGAAGAGGTGTTTCAAGTTCCTTAGTATTCGACCAAAACAATCGACCCTGTTCAGGGTAATAGCTAGACATGTTTTTTTTAACTAAGTTCCAGGGTGACGTATTCCTTGTATTTCAGTTTTGTCTTAACCCTTTCCCAAACAATAACGACATTTGACCACTTTGTTGCAGACGACTTTAGAAATCATTGTGGGAAAATGAGAAATTGCTCGTAACGAGAAATGTTTCCTTTTCCCGCAATGTTTTCTGACATATCAGAAGATTATTTTCAATTTCATCAGATTTTGAAATGTCGTCTGCAAACCCTTTCAATTTTGGACAGTCAGAAATTTGCTGTTTGGGAAAGGGTTAAACAAAAAGTTTCATTGTGTCGTCTAGTAAAACGTTTCAAAATGTGTACAAACACGAAGCTAGACGTTCGTGGCCTAAGGCTTTAGAGCCAAACACTCTAACCACAAGGCTGCAAAATGTGTAATTGATTAATTGTTTTATTTTGAGAATACCTAATTGAAAGGCAATGGATCAAGGGGTGAGTAAAACGGAATGTGTTTCATAATAAATTATTTTGATCATGTTTGTGTTCAACTGCAAAATACCGTATCATACGAGACTCGTATTATGTGAATTGAGCTAACAGAGCAGTTATCTCCCTTGACATACAAGACGTATCCGTGTTGCAATTCAATTCAATATGTTTAATAGTGATATATAGACCAATAAGGCGGGGAACTATATCTTTTTGTATATACATAGGTAACTATTATATACTATCTACGTACTTACTACCATATTAGGGGGCCTCCGTGGCCTAGTGGTTGGAGTACAGAACTTGAAATCACATGGCCCCTCTCCGCGTGGGTTCAAATCCTGAGAGGGATATGGATTTTCATGAGAGGCAGTCTCCCGACTGACTTACGGAATGCCGATGGTTCTACCCACCTTAACCAGCCCCTGTGGGCAGTTGAGTATGGGGTCTTCCTCCATCATTAACAGTCGGGCATCGCTACATAACTGAAATAATGTTGATGTGATGTAAAACCCATATAAAAAAAACTAAAAAAAAACTACCATATTAAGTAGCTTACCTCGCGTATGTTGTTCTTCTAATACTCCAAGCACATCTCCTGTATTTGAATCAATCGGGTGGTTGGGAAATCCACCAGGCCACGAATTAGTACGGGAGAATTCAGTAGAGATATGATTCGATGTAATAGACTCCTTCTGTGGTATGTACTGTCCCTGATGACGCTCGTTCTGCATGCTACTGCTGGAACTGTTATCTCTCCCCTGTCCCTGGTTATACTTGCTGGCATCTTCGTGTGGATTGTTGCGCGTCCTGTTTTGTTGCTGATAAAGCGCCTGCTGTTCGTAACTAGTCTGGGGATGAGGCACATGGGCCTGGTCATTGGACTGGTACATCTCTCTGTTGTTCTTCAACGTGTTATTGTTGTTGTTGTGATGTAATGGATTGTGTTTCTGGTTGTAAGAACTTTCGCCATCTTCTATATGTCTATGCTCGTTCGGATGGTGTCCTTCGTGATAGTCAGTAGAGAACATTGGATGATTCCCATTTTGGTGTTGTGGTTTATAAAATGATTCTATTTGTTTCTTACATCCTTCACATTTCCCACATAAACTTCGTGTTATTGTGTCACACTTCTCACAACAAATATGGATACGTTTACTGTCCAGGCATTTTTTAGCATACCTGTCATACGTATTACACCTCTCTGTACAATTCCCACCTGAATGATGCCTCCCTGTCCCGTTACGATTGTCAGTAGGACGATGCATATCAACATGAGCCTGGCTAACTGTTTGTCCTGTCGGTGATCCGCCTGAGGGTTCTCGACTGTTCCTGTTTGATTGACCATCTCTCCTTGGGAAGCTCTCAGGGAACTCATCATCTGGCATCTTAAAACCGACCGGGTCCGTATAAGACCCAGGTGAGGGGTTGACGTTCTCTGACGGGCCAGAAATCGTGCCGGTTCGAAGTTTATTTGTGTTATTTGTGCTGGAATCATGCGATCCTTTACTGGATCCATGCGTGTCCTCGGACGCACTGGCATGTTCTGGCATTTTGGGAAACGTCGACTTGTTACAACTAGAGGCTTGTCGTTCCCTGGACTGATTGGTTTTCCTAACCTGAGGAGTTTTGTTCTTATTGACAAAGCTTCTTTTCGGCATCGAATCTTGCTTTCTAATTGTGGTGGCTGTATTTGAAAGAGCATTTAAAACAACATCAATAGCACACTCAATCTCTTCCTTTTCTTTAATGTCTGGTAAACATTTCTTGACCATTTGATGGAACGAATCAAATGCTGTTCCAGTGACTTCCTTTGAATGGTCGTCATTTATTTCGTTCTTTTGATCGAACTGCGACCTTACCTGGGTACCAGATGGAGGCACATCAGAGTCATCATAGACCTGTTGACTTTCTACATAACAGTCGTCTCTATGTATAGGAGTTTCATGTTCAGGTTTGCGTGCTGCTGGGTCACTTTTACTAGCATTCGTATCTCCACATGTCTCTGTTTCGTCATGACGTGGCTTTGTTTTCCCTTCATCTCCCTCCGACTTGAAAGCATCTATGTTTTGAACGTTGTGCATAATGTCGTTGGATGTGTCCGCATTCCCTTTAGGTTTTGGACTAAGTGCTTCGTATGCCATGTGCGAATTTTCGTGTGCAAATGTCTCATCGGTCATAGGCTTTGGCACATCTAGAGTAGGTGATAAATGATCTTCTTCATGTACAAACTCATGTGATATTTTACTCGTCGTTCTATCTAAACTCATATCAGATCGAGCATTTGCTTCCCTTTGCACGTATCTTTCTCCGTATTGACCTTGCTGGTTGCACAATTCATCCACGTCACACTTTTCTTCTGCATGTGTGTTTCCACTTTTGTTTTCCTGAAGAGAGGCAAGCTTGGAAGTGCTTTGGGCAATTTCATCTTGTTCGATCCCGTCTTTCCTGTTCCCGACGTCACTTACTGTAGCGTCTCCTGCATCATCAACAGGGCACTTTTTATCCGGCCTCTTACACACCTGATTCTTATTAACGTTTTTATTTTTATCTTTCTTATTTTTCTCACTTCTAATTGATTCTCCATAGCCATCAGGTCCCTCGAGTGGTGGAAGAGCAAGTGTTCTTCCAGCATCAACATCATTTCCTTCATCATCAATTTCAGTTATAATGGGACCCGTGTAATGGTCGTCATTTGGGTCATTTGTTGTGTGTGTAGCATGATGATCGTGATGGTGATCCTGATGGTGATGGTGATGATGCTGGCCTGTTCCATGAAATGGGCAATATTCGTCGTGATCTAGCATAAGCATCTGAAACAGCGGATTCGCCAACATTCTCGCTGCTTGGGACTGTCTTGAAGATCTCGACGATCGAACAGCCTGAAAATAAACCCGGCTAGAGCTCTGCCCGATAGCCGTACGTTGACTCATTGAGCGGGAAAACCCAAATCGTTGGGAGTCAGGGCGGGATTCGTAGAAACTTTCCTCGGTGTTGTCCACATCGTCGTACGCGCTCGGCATATAGGGTGAGCCGGATAACCCTATGGCAAGAAGCAGCAGCCCTTCTGGTCTAAACCCACTGTAGCTGTCATAACCGCTTCGTCTCCTACCTGTTGAACTAAGTGTCGAGCTAGTACGTAAAGGGTTTGACGTGGATAAGGCCGATAACGGCGGGTCGTGGGCTGTATCAATGTTATCTACTCGATTAAGGGCAGACCTAAATATTGGCATAAAGTTTCTAAGTTCGTCTGCATTGACGTTTGGCCCACCCGCCCTTGACCCCCGAGGTGGGATTGCATCCCGACTCAATCCTTCGTTCTCATCACCCATTACTTTACAGTGACGGACAATCACTTATTCTGAAATAAAACATGTATACTAGGACAATGTTACACCTCATGAAAGTGCCTAGGTTAACCCTTTCCCAAACAACATTTTCGACTGTCCCAAATTGCAGACGACATTTCAAATTTGAAAATAATCCTCTGATAGGCCAGAAAACATTGTGGGAAAAGAAAAAAATGCTCGGCACGAGCAATGTGCCGAGCAATTTCTCCTTTTCCCTTAATGTTTTTTCTAAAGTCGTCTGTAACAAAGTGGTCAAATTTCGTTATGGTTTGGGAAAGAGTTAAGGGATTACGTTTCATGAATAACAAACAAAAATGGGAATTAAACAGTCGTTGTCAATTGTTTATTTATAATTTATCTATTCTAAAAATTGCTTAAAACATGCGTTTACATTCGAAATTGTTTCGCGTTTTGTCGTTTACAAAACTGATGATAAAATACAGTACATTGAGTATTTACCACCTCCAGACGGCATTTTTGTTTTACCTAAAGCAGATGAATGCTTTGTGAAATGTGGAAAACGTTTCAGTTGTGTTGTAAAAAGGTTGAAAAACAAGCAATTTCTCCTTTTGCCACAATGTTTTAGAAAGTCGTCTGCTGCAACACGCAAAGATCTGGCTTTAGGTGGTAAAGTGTTTATATTCCTAGGTTTGCACTCATTCGGAACACCTCGGCCATTTCTTAAAATAACCTCGGAGGTAACAATCGGAACTACTCGGGTATTTCCGTGAGCTGCGAAATACACGTGTGTGTTTTCTATTGGATAAACCCGATGTGTTCAGATTGCGGAGGTAATAGGGGAGCCATTTTTGAAAGTAGGTCAGCAACGAAGGGCCAATCGTATCAACTCGGCAATCCCCGTCACAAGCCGGGAATTGCCGAAAAGAGCTGATTGACAAAATATGAAACAAAGATGTGTTGATATGATCATCTTTTATGAAAAGGGTAAAAAAAACCATTCGATTGTGTTATATAACCAATTTGTGTGTATTAAAATACATATTTAGTGCCTGTGTGCATTTTGCGTTATCCGCCGGAAATAAGACGAATTACCCCAGGATTTCTTGTGTATTCATGTACTGCTTACGAGGTATATCTACCGACTTGTTACGGGGATTGCCGAGTAGATACGATTGGGTTTGCACTCTGACGCACCATTATATAGTAGCTGGATCACAGTGTAGAACCCCAACCTGAACACATCGGGTCTATCCAATGAAAACACCTCTGAAATAATAGGGATGACGCCATATTGTTTCCCGCGGAATGACGTCACATCACTTTCGTTTTCAAAAATAGATCTTAAATGTGAAATCTAAAGAGTCTTCTAATTTGATACAGGAAACAACTAATAAGTCACAACTTATAATTTCGCCATTTCGTATGAGTAACTTATAAAAAAATGATTTCAAAGGATGTCCAGCAGTTTCCATACACATTGAACTACTTAACATGCACGCTTAGAAAATGTGTTTAACGCTGGGGCCGATTTAGCCGAAAAATTGTAACCCTACACTTATATCCGAGGTGTATTTCTCAGCTCAAGGAAATACCCGATTAGTTCCGATTGGTAGAACCCTTATGTAGTCGAGGTCCAAGACGCTTTCACCTATTACGATATTTGAATGAGTTGTTTAAAAAATAAACCGTTGTAAATATTTTATATATCATCGAATCAAATATGCTATATCTTTCTTTACCACACGTTTCTGAGTCATGCTTGAAGCAAATATAAATTTTTGTAACATCATAGATTCGTGTTGACATTTTGTCCGAAAAAAAAACCCACATTTTTTTCTTAAGATATCAGAATCTCAGTCTGCGACATGGTTATTTCAACCTTTTACCAAACGCAAAATTCCCGACAGTCCCAAATTGAAAGTGCTTGCAGTCGACATTTCAAAATGTGATAAAATTGAAAAATTATCTTCTGATAGGACAGAATTCATCGTTAAGAGCAATTTCTCCATTTCCTAAAACGTTTTTCAGAGTCGTCTGCAACATACTGTTCGAAAGTCGTTATTGTTTGGTAATGGGTTAAAGGGCCATTGGCAAAAAGCATAGCATAAAAACAGCATATTGTTCTGTCGTCATTTTACTTCACCGAAATGAATTCGGACAGTTTGTGGTCATTAATGACGCTAAAACGGAATCACTACATTGATTTGTATATCGACATAGTTTTTCTCGTGTCACGTTATATACAACCTATAACAGGTAGATGGGACCCTTGAAAATTCCCCATTACAGTTGGCTTGACAAGATGGACAGAACCCTAGACTGTTCATAGACTGATGTTGGGTAGTATGGATGCATGTATTATGAGGTTTTCACCTTATAGTGCTGGAACCGACTACATGCTTATGCAAACAGGTTAGATCCAGGCCAGCCGCAAGTAAATTGGCGGCTGGCCTGCGATCTAATCTGTTTGCTACATTGAATATCTTGCCTCATCAAAATCAAGCAGATATTTAAGGTTTTAGAAAGTAACCGAAACAAAAATTATTTTTAGAAAAATTACACAGTATTCTAATGGTTAAACGATAGAACAATGTCCCGCTCGAATATTAATGTACAAGGGGCATGTGACCCAATAATACATAATTACAGCTTTACGTTGTACAAAATTGTCGTGACGTTTTATCTCAGGCAACTTTTTTTGTGGGAATGAAAATTAGATATGTGCATAAGATATACGATACAAATATCACAGCGAGGACTCGTGTTTCGCACACGTCTAAGTTAATGCTTTACTGAGGTATTTTTCCTCTATACATACGCTTATGAGAAAATCTAGCATGTAAACCTTTGTGATACAGGTTCAGAGCTGTAGTCATTCATAAAGGTTAAGGGCGTATGCTGCTACCAACCACTCCCTATAAAAATGATAAAAAAAACGAATAGCACACGCTATTTAACCAATTTCATTGAATATGATTGAATGGAACACAAACAAGACATGACACTCTCTTTAATAGTGGAATGTACTAATACGCCCTCGATAATTTTGAAAATATTTCTGTTATCTATCAGCGTATACAGTTTCACTTTAAATGTAATCAAAGCTCGTCAGTAGCGATTAATAGACAAAGTCAAGATGTAATTGACAATTAAGGTACTTACATACATCCCCTTGTAAAATTCGGCTTCTTCATAGCTGCTCAAAAACAAAATTCATTACTGTTTACTGCGACTGAACTTGTTAGTTTAAACTTCCTCGTCACTTTAGATAAACCCAATGCATATCGAAACCGAAAGAACATTTCAATTGTTTACTTTTACTATAATGTTCGCGTTTTATCATATGATGAAACAACAACAACGTAAACACATTTTATGCTAAAGAATGCATTTGATCATTAAGTTTCTCAATATACTCGTTATTCAAAACAACTGGTACTGCTTGTTTAAAAAGTACTTTCGTTTTCGCTGGAATTTCCACGGATATTACGTCATTACATATAAAACTAAATCGAATACATTTTTGGTGTTGTGTAACGGAAAGTTTTACAGTCATATATTTATTAACACTTTCAGCTTATACATTAATACATATGTAAAAACATAAGTATGATTGTGCAATATATATGTAAGATTGACATTTCCTTAAGCACACAGTAGTTATAAAACGGCAGTTCATAATTCATTGTATACAAACGGGAGGTAAAGCTTAAATATCAGGACAAATCTTAAGTAGGCGTTGTCTCCCTTGTTATAGAAAAAGGAATTCATAATGTTGATTTATGTTACAAACATGTTATGTTATACAATGGATGCATGGCTTGTATTCCAGATACTCAACTTGAAGTTTGTTCGCTCTTTAACATTTTATCTGTGGCATAAACGATGAGATCTCTGTTTGGACTAAAAAGAATATCGTTCAGCTAAACATAAAGTTACCATGAGGTAAACTTCAACAACATCTTACAACAATAATGAACAGCACGTATTTAAAAAACAGTATACATGCAGTTATAAGATTAAAACCATTTCTCGTAACTTTAAAACCCCAAGGTCATAACTACTCAATTACCAATGGAAGATGTCAACCCCTTGGTTTAGTACATGATCTGATCGAATTATCGAAGCGAAATAAATAAAATGGAGAAATCCCCGTGAAATTAGGCCTACATCCTTAATATATTTTTAAAAAATGAACCGCCTGTAATATGGGGGTGTCTTTAATCCCTTCAACTAAAGTTCTAACTTTGACGAATTGTGCTGCAAAGTTATTTAAAAACAACTATGACATACAAACTCCAAACGAGCAATTGATCTTTATTTCGACATCACAAGGGCTTATGTCAGAAATAATGAAATAATTGTGCGATTGCTAGCGTCTGATTTTCGGTTGGAATCAGTCATGCATGTCGTTTAGGGGGTGGGTTGGTTCATGCACCAATATTAATCATGGGCTGGTCGCTGAGCAAATAAGTCTTCTTCACCAAACAATAACGACATTTAACAACTTCTGTAGACAACTCTTGAAAACGAGCAATTTCTCCTTTTCCCACAATGCTTTTGCCCTGCCAGAAGATATTTTTTCTTTTTCATTACATTATGAAATGCCGTCTGCAAACTCTTTCAATTTGGAACAGTCGAAAATTTGGCGTTTGGGAAAGGATTAAAGAAGGACCTTTTGTGGATGAATCGTGTGCTCACGACACATGCCGGTCCTTGTGGACGATTCTCACGACACATGCCGGTCCTTGTGGACGATTCTCACGACACATGCCGGTCATTGTGGACGATTCTCACGACACATGCCGGTCCTTGTGGACGATTCTCGCGACACATGCCGGTCCTTGTGGACGATTCTCGCGACACATGCCGGTCCTTGTGGACGATTCTCACGACACATGCCGGTCCTTGTGGACGATTCTCCCGACACATGCCGGTCCTTGTGGACGATTCTCCCGACACATGCCGGTCCTTGTGGACGATTCTCACGACACATGCCGGTCCTTGTGGACGATTCTCACGACACATGCCGGTCCTTGTGGACGATTCTCACGACACATGCCGGTCCTTGTGGACGATTCTCACGACACATGCCGGCCCTTGTGGACGATTCTCTTTTATTGACTTTCATATGGGATGGCCCTTATGAGCTTCTGCCCATATTCTGTTTGATTTATTCGTGTTTATTTATACAAGTCTATAAAATTTGAATACATTTAACAAAATCAATTTAAGATCGCATAAATATTCAGTTGGTTAAAACGTTATTATTTGTTTTGTTTGTTTTGTATTTGTAGGCAAATGAAGATAATAGCAAATACAACAGCGACTTCAAAGAATATTTGTATTATACAAAAATGATAGTCATTCTTAAACTTGAAACCAAATGGTAGAGTGAAACAATCTTTTAACACGAAAGCACTAGTTGATCACTCGGTCTTTCCTCGCTATTAGATGATTATTTTGTTATGGAGTCCCCATAGACAATCTAGCCTCGTTCTGCGAGATTCGCCTTAAGTAAATGTACTGGCGCTGTGATTCAACTGACATAATTGTTAAAAATCATGTTAACATGCAATCAAACTACATAAATTATGTTATATAAAGTTTAAACATTATTTCGGCTTTAACATCTTAAATAAATATATATTGATATCAATAAATGTGTCATTGATTAAAACTCGCTCTCATATCCACCAACAGGTTTGCCCGTCCCATAACAGTTAATGAGGAGGTATAAATAGGAAACGTCCTTTTATACCCTGATAAATTCGCCTTTCACCTATTTCACAATAAATAGGGGTGTGTCCTAACGCCGACATGAGAAATAGATTCAGTAGTTCACGACATTCTGTATGTTTACTGTCACGATTTTGTTTATTGTCATTATTTCATTTGTTGACACGATTTCTTGCATGACGTATTCAGGTTCTCGAATTACTACATGCTTTTTGCTTTGAACTGAAGTTGTATTTATATACATATTTACGATTTCATACACTTGACGTTTTAAAATAATTGTATCGTAATAATTGTGTTATTAATATTAATGTTATTAATCTTAATAGAATTGAGATGGACTATATATAAACAATTACAGCTTAGTCCTTCTATGTAAATTACAAGGTCGTAATGCAATAAGCTACATGGTTGGCCTTAACGTAGCTGACGAATAACATGGGCCGGAACCAGTCAAAGGAAATGTCCGAAAATTGGGGTTTAAGCGCATATGCATCGACCAGGTGTTTGCAATGAGTGAAATTAAGATTCGACGCAAAAAATCGATCCCTAGAAAGTGTAACCCTATCTATGATGAAGTAAAGACTGTCAAGGGTATTGTTTACAAAAAGAAAAAAATGTATTACGTATTTTCGTTGTATTAAATAACCCATAGCAGTCAACATACAACAGTTCATATATTAAATTGACTTACATGGCCATGGAAACATCGCATGAAGCATAAACATTAGAATATGTTGTACACGCTTTAAAGTCGTCGGTTAGCAACAATGGGCACTTTAAAGCTTAAAGATCTGCAGGCATGTACTATATGCACTTCTAGAGATTACCACATAACGGCACTTTATCCCGTTACATGGTGCAAAATGTGACGTGAAAAGGGGTGCCGTGAAAATTAAGTGATTCACGGTTAGTTGACACGTGACTCATTCATTTGCATATGGTCAAGCGACGCAAAAAACTGGTCCATCGGAGTTAAAATCTATGAAGTGAAACGATACTGTTTGGGCCATCTAAAGTTTCAAGTTATAAATCATCATTGGATGATCACTAAATTTAAAGAAATCAAAGGTATTACTCGGAACTATTTGCAGCTTCTTTGCACTTCAAAAACAATTCTATATTTAGATTTATTAGGGAAATTTACGTTACAGAGGCAAATGTCTGGTTTCATTACTTTTTAACACAAAATAAACACATGTCATATCCTCCACAATTAACACTCTCAGGACATATATTATATAAATCACCATACCTTTTCGATCACCCCTAGAACGTCTATCTATATGCCTTATCAAGATTTTTCCACTCTATCATAGACATAGAATACCGTGTGACGTCGTTTTTCATCGTGTGACGTCAGACGATGACATCACGATTTGTCTCGTGACTACTATTCATGTTTGTTCACGTATACTCATTTGCGTTTTATAAAAACTGTTTTCTCTGTTGTTTCGTTGAAATTGGGTGTTCGAAAGGTATGTAACGGGATAAACAGGATAATAGGTTAGTGACGTTAATGGGTTAAGTTTTTCGGGCTCGGCTTCGATATTTATTGGGTTCGCCTTCGGCTCACCCAATAAATTCCTACGCCTTGCCCGAAAAACTAACCTATCACTAACATATCATTCTCTTTTTTTGCGTCTTGCAGCTGACGACTTTCGAAAAACATTGTGGCAAAAGGGGAACACCATTTTCCACAATGCTTTTTCAATCCATCCACATATCACACCAGCAGGAATGAAAGTGTTTTCACACGGTTACCAACCTTTTCTTAAGTTGTCTAATTATAGTAAAATATGTCGTTTACAGGTGGTAAAGAGTTAATGATCATAAAACACCCATATTCTTTATGACAATTAGAGGAATTGCTTCCCTATATGAGCAAATTCCTTTACTCATCATGAGCATATTAATAAATTATTGCATTCCACGTTTTCAAATGCCGTACATCGCAAAGGCACTTTTAGGCATATATCTTAAAAAGAATTACAGATATTACAGATAAAAGTATCTGTTAAAACCGTTGTTTTATTATTACAGTAGATTCTATGAGCCGATAAGATTGTCTGCTACATGATTGACTCAATGCAGATTATCTCACCAATCGGTAACTGATTGTGTGAAGATGTGGGCTATCTGATATGGGACTGTTCAAGTGGTAGGGGGTGACGTGATATTTAGTTAGGTCGTTTACTCATTGGGTCCATAGTAAATCACTTATTAAACACATTTAGCATCTTATTTAAAATCCCATTTTGGAACATTTTCTTGAAAGGGGGGGGGGGGACATCATAAAAATGGAAGATAGTTGAAGTGGGTTTGAGGTATATGTTAAATGAAGCAGTAATTGCTCACATTAGCAAGATTTTTAAAATATAGCTATAACTAACACGTTTTAAGTACTAATGAGTCGATAGTTTGGGGTTCGTGACTGACTCAAAACTTTGATTTCGTAAACGATAAAGGTCAGGCATATGTCTATTACTAGAGTTCCTATAAGTCTATGATTATGATCTGTTTTATCTATTAGTCTAAGATAGTTACGTGTCGACGTTGCAAGGAATGTTCAATTAGTATTATCATTTTTAATTAAATGGGCCGTTTCGCATTAGAATACACAGAGTGTTGTATTTTTGTAATATTGAAAAAATATGTCTATGCCTTATGGTTCGTCCGTTGTTGCTTTCAACTTACATTATTAGCACGGTTCCGCCATTGGGAATACGCTAAGACGACTGATATATTCTTGGTGTACACTGCTTTGAAGAAAACAGAAAATAATTAATACGCTTCTTAAGATGTACTTAAGATGTTTATGTCTATAAACGACAAGATTGAATCAATGCCATCTGATAAAACAATTCTATATCTGGGAAAATGTTTATATCTCAAATATGCCTGGGGATATGTACCTGTTTGAAGCAGAAACCCTTTGCCTGATTTTTGTTTGCTAGAGTAGAAGACAATTAATGTCACTGATCTAGAAGACAGTAAAATAGGAAAAAATGCATAATATGAAGTGTAAGGATATGTATTCGTATAAATACGTAACCTTTCCATGTACAACCTAACTATGAATGTTAGCTTATTTCACATTACTTTTCACACACGAATGGTGTAGATAGAAACGAACATTAAAAAAAATACATATCTACATTTTTCATCTCTTTAAATGTTAATAGTTCTTGTCATGATAATATTGTCATAGATAAGCGACATCATTTGACACTGAACTTGGTCAAATATTCCATTAATATTGAGACAATGGTGATGTAGACATGAAGAAAGGTAACTTCAATTATAACCTTCTACACGTACACCTGAAGCCATTTCTTTAACGAAATATTTCGAATCGTTGTATCTCACATGCCAATGTTCCAACATCGGACATTGCATGGTTTGCTGCTTTGTCGTTCAGACCTTTGATTGGTCAACTTTATTTTATTATTTGTACGAGTCGAAAGCCAGTCCAGTTCCCTTCCGCGTAAGCTCTCTGTTTTATAACTTCATTGCATTGTTTATCGTTACACAATGATACATGATATATTTTAATCGTTCAAAATCCGAGTACACAGTTAGTCAGATAAGATCGCTCAGTTGAATGGTAACTGTAAAACATATACGAAATGTAAAATGTCAAACTGCAGTACCCAATTTTTCATAATTGTCGTGTTTGCGATACTCGCTTTGGGCAACCTTGGTATTAGTCCGGAATATGGTGTTAACGCCCTCTGACAGTGTGTCCCTATTCCAAATTGGATGCAACATCAGACAACAGTAGAGCAAGACATATATACATTTTCTTAATGATATATTGGTTAGAAACCATTGTTTATGAAAGAAGAGAAACTTATTATGAGCAATTTATCCTTCGGTTGAAACTTTTTATGTAGACTTTTGCAGCATGTGTGGTTGCAGCATGGTGCTTTTTGAGTTAAAACGTTTGTGACAGTGGCGTGAATTACATTGTTTTAGTCATCATATAGTACACTGTCTAAATTTGAGTGGCAATCAGAGAAGATGTTCCTCAACCCCCCTTACAAATGCCCTGGCCTGATTATACAAACAGATTAACACAAAAAGGTCACGGTCAAGACGTTTCGTAACAAAAGCTTCTCTGGAGCTGAATACAGATCGCTAAACCAACAAACATCGGACATTCAATGACCGTATACCACGGACGAGTTCACCTCATTACGTATGTCGACGGGGATTCCCTCAGAGATACCACCATCGCTGCAATCCGGGGACATTCCAGGGACCCACTGAGGGGTTAGCATGGATTCCCTTATATATAGAGCTACAATAATAATTTCGAAATTTCGATTCTCTTGTTGAATCGCTCTTTTCATGAGACATTTCTATTAGCAGAAAGACCTGTATTTAGTGGTATCCACGTACCTTGTACATATTTTCATGTTTTACAGATTACAGTAAACTGACTTATTAAAGTGACTTATTACACATGTCACGTAAATTAAAAAGGATATCTTATCTTTTCTGCCCCATGTACCCGCCTATGTGTTATTCAAGGACCGACCTCTATTAACCGGTATAGTGCTGGAACCGACTTCATACTTATGCAAACTGTTTTGATCTATTTGATTTATGCGGCTGGCCTATGATCTAACCTGTTAATCAGTAACTTAATCAGATGTTGAAGGTTTTGGAAATCAAACGACACAATAATCTATTTTTAGAAAATACCCAGCATTCCAGGGTAAAATATTTTGGGGTTTGCACACTTAATCACTAGATCCATCTTTGTAAAGGTTCAATTCCCAATGGAGGCTGCTTGTTGGTTCAAACGATGGGCTACACCGGGTTCAAGTTTGGCGACTGACTTTTCTACCCGGATGATTGATTCAGCCTTTTTAACTTTTATAGTTGATTTAATGTATGCAACCACTGCATTTTTTTTTTCAATCAACGTACCAATAAAAGCATTTAGACAGTAGTAGGGGTAGTCGTGGCTGAGTTCTTAGAGTGTAAATTCTAAAAATAAACGTCCTCCCTATGGATTAAATCCCGGTGACTGTTTCTTTAAAGTTAGTCTCCCGGCTGAATGGCCGATGGCTCTCTTAAGCTTGACCATTCCGTATAGGTTATGGCCTTTCCACCATCCATGATGGGCATCGTAATTTAACGGAAATATTGTTGACGCGATGTAGAAACCTATGTACGAACAACAAATAAGTTCTACGAAGTCAAAGAAATCAGTATATTGTCTCATTTTAGTTATGGTGTCTAACCTATTACTAAAAAGGAATCTCGCTTTAAAGCACACGGGCAGGTGGATAAGAACTCTTGTGACCATTAACAACTAATCTTTTTAGCCGTTGTAGGGCCTGACTGTCTCGGCATCTTCGAATTAATTAGTCGCGTATGAGACTGTTCCGTTTATCAAACGTCGTCCGTCATTCTAACACATCAATGGCACGAGAAGCCAAATCTGGGAACACAATTATTACCCTCAGATATGATGTGAATTCAGATAACTCAACTTATACTGAATAACTTATAACTTTTAAAACTTTTACTATAGACATTCCCATCGCCTTTCGAGAGCATATATTGCTTTATGGTCAAATACCTCATCTTTCGACAACCTTAATTTCATTCTTACGAGAGAAATTGGAGATTCAATCATATTAAACGAATCATGAAATGATATATCACCTTTGAATCCGATAAAGATGCCGCCCAAAACCACATTATCTGAAAAGAGCGTTCTTTCGGTACTAAATGGTATATAGCTCTCCTTGATTCGAACACTTCGTGGCCAATGTTATTGCTGCTTTCCAATGAAGACAGTGCAATTTCCTTTACTTTTCTATCACAGCATACATTGAGACGGGATGGGAAACCAACCGATCAATATGGCAAACAATACTATAACACTCTATGAAAGATACAAGATTCATCATCGGTCCTCTATTGGAAGTGTAAAACGGTATGGTTGATATAATGTGCGAAACAAACTACGACAAAACTAATGATAGTTTATGATTGTACAGTCTGACATCAAATAGTAATCTTTAAAGACAACTTAAAAGTCTAATGAAACCGAAACAAAATCGAGGGAAATGTGGAAAGAACACTTTCCAAATCAATCAAAAAGCCGACAGCTGTCTCAATATCTTACGCAAACAGATAAGGCTATGTTAATGGGAATTGGTAAAGATACATTCCTAAATTGTATTTATTTTGATAATATATTACCAGTTGTGAAAACACGGTATTCGCAATGAAGGGTGCTTAAATGTGATATACGAGATAGTAGAACCATTGTCGGGTGGCTACCGTACTTAACCTTACAACATTCCCCACGGGAACCGGGTCAGGGCTGAAATATATATATATTAACCCTTTCCCAAACAATAACGACATTTGACCACTTTGTTGCAGACGACTTTAGAAAACATTGTGGGAAAAGGAGAAAGAGCAATTTTTCCTTTTCCCGCAATGTTTTCTGCCCTATCAGAAGATTATTTTCCAAGTTTATCACTTTTTGAAATGTCGTCTGCAAACTCTTTCAATTTGGGACAGTCGAAAATTTGTTGTTTTGGAAAGGGTTAAAAAGAAGACTGGATATCTTCGGTGGCACTCTGTCTTATTTCTATGAGATTATGTAAACAAAGACTGCTAGGAATAGTACAATTTATGCAAATATCTTTTCCCAATTCATTTCGAATGATTGATGTAACAGGTTATCCAATTTTCTAATATTTTTTTTATCAGTATTAGTGTTTTCTTTGTAAAGCAAAACTATATCCGGTCTGTGATAGTGCAAGCCAATGTTTTTGATTAAGAGGGACGTGTTTCTTTCCATTGTTATCAAATAATTTTTTCATTTCGAGATCTACTAAGGAATAATTCTGCATTAACAAAACAAATTTACAGCTGACTGGCGTTGGTTGAATTGTCACGTTTCTTAAATCGCATTATTGTTGGGCTATGTCGAGTTGGGAATTAATTTTCCCCGTCTATTGTTGCATGGGTTATTTCGCCCACTTTACGGCTCGGGGCTTTGGCCCAGACTAATGCTTCTGGATTTTTCTGGTTAGATTATATAGGATTCTATTTTTAGACCCATGGGACACTCCGTGCTGATTGGTTCTTTTGTAGCCCATTGAAAACGAGGGCACCTAATAGCATTATGTTTCAAATAGTTTCCTTCACTTTGTCATGGAACGTTTAAAACACCTGCAGTTAACTATCTTACAACAATTTGTGATGACTGCCCTCCAACTTTGATAAAACAATCAGCTTCTATCATTCTCCAGTAAAATTCTCTCCAATGAGAGCGTTTTTCCATTAAATGCACAGATCTATCGAATTTACGTGTTGCTGTGAACTGGGTCAACATAAATCGATACAAGCCAATGGGAAAAGGGTTCCATTTCAAAAGAAGAAAATTACAATGCCGTTACGGTCATTGGGTAAACTCATGAATAGATCCTGTAAGGATTGTGGTGGTATATCGTGGACTATTTGTTTGGACCATTCAACATTCTTTAGGTGTGCCAATCGTCACAGTATTAACACCCTCCGCCCCCATCCAATGATCCATACTCTAGTATGGGTGTGCAATACCACAATTTTCTGGCTTGTCCTCTTTGGAAAAAAGAAACATTTGTGTCATACTATAAAATTGTTTCCTTTTCCATTTGTATTTGGATCATTGAGATGCCTCCTTGCCTAACTTGAATAACTTCTTTGGAATTCCATGTGTAAAAGATCGAAGGTTTCACAAATTCCAAGATGAGTTGCACACCGGCACCATGATGTTAACTACCCATTATTTCTGTCATGAGAATAGATCTGCGGTCGTACAGACCTAGAGTGACTAGAGCGACAGTCTGAGTCAATAATCGAGTAAAAACTCTAACAATTGTGACAAATCGAACAAAAATGCCAATTACGACCATGGTCTCCTTCGTGACAACGATTCCCAACTACTTAAAACACTAAAAGAGTGTAAAAAAAATAGGTAGACGGGAAGTAAGCGGCTGAAACAGTGTTGTATTCATTTATATATGAGCATGTTTGAGGTTGGGTAAGTTTGGTTGTGTTTCCTGTGACCCGGTCACACATTCCCATGGCACGGGATAAGGACGGATTACAATGTAGCCAGCCGAGCGTATATAGTCCGTCTTTCACTACTATAGCCAGTATTTCAGACAGTTGTAGTATTAACCAGGCCACAATACTTGACGCCCAATATACCCTTTACAACTGGTGGTAGTTGACCTTTACACCAATATGTATAAGGAGCTGTGCATTTAGAGAGCAACCATCGACGACAGTCAAAAGGCAGGAAAATCTATCTTTTCTTTGTGATCTTCATAAGAAACTGTTTCGAAGAGAAATGTCACATTTTGTCCCAATGATTCAACAACTGCTTTGCTATATGTGTTGTAATGTGAGTAAATAAAGAGTAGAAGTATAACGAAAAGGTACGCATACTAAAAGAAGAAATTGCTCAATCAATCCATTCTTACAACGATTCATTTACATGGTCTTCGATATGTATCGTATTCTTTATTCAGAAGGCACACTTTGGCATTTTATGATTAGAAAAAAAGTCCCTTCACAAATATGTATTGTTTATGGACTTACTTACGTACTGCAGAATGGGTAAGACATTGTGTGTTGGTATCTAAAACGCATGACTAATGTCGCAATTCAACGCGACCCTGAGTACAGCATTATTTTGGGAAAAGATGCCTTGATACTCCAGTCAGTTAGAAGTTTTGTCATTATTCTTTCAGAAACATATAGGCGGATTACATAGCGCATTCATCATACGTAAATGCCTGATAAAACTTCTGTTCTGTAAATCGTTTCCAGCCTAGACTAATCCACACATATTGGGTATTGGCTCAGTATTGATGCTTACACTAGACATGTCATCCAGAGAGGGCGATTCTTATATTTTTCTGAATGGAAACACTGTGTGAATAAAACCGCTAGAGACAGCAGTTTTCCCATTAAGTTGTGCCTTTTAAATTTCATGCAAATACGTTTAGATTTCTATTCAGTGAGCCATATAACACAATTGATTGTGTGCACTGCAATTGACGAGTATGCAACTGAGCGACTGATTAATTAGTGTTATCGAAGCTTTATTTTAAGGATATAACAACCATTTGATATGTGGACTGTAGAAAATCGAATAATCAAATCAATGCTCGAACAATATAAATCAACTAAATCCCAGACAACATATATGCTTTAATTATTTGCCATGCTTGCGTGATTAGTTAATGATAAAGAATATGTAGTACAACGTTAATGATAAAGAATATGTAGTATTACGTTAATGATAAAGAATATGCAGTATAACGTTAATGATAAAGAATATATAGTATTACGTTAATGATAAAGAATATGCAGTATTACGATAATGATAATGAATATGTAGTATTACGTTAATAATAAAGAATATGTAGTATAACGTTAATGATAAAGAATATGTAGTATTACGTTAATAATAAAGAATATGTAGTATTACATTAATGATAAATAATATGCAGCATTACGTTAATAATAAAGAATATATAGTATTACGTTAATGATAAAGAATATGTAGTATTACGTTAATAATAAAGAATATATAGTATTACGTTAATAATAAAGAATATGTAGTATAACGTTAATGATAAAGAATATGTAGTACAACGTTAATGATAAAGAATATGTAGTACAACGTTAATAATAAAGAATATGTAGTATTACGTTAATGATAAAGAATATGCAGTATTACATTAATGATAAAGAATATGCAGTATTACGTTAATGATAAAGAATATGTAGTATTACGTTAATGATAAAGAACATGTAGTATTACGTTAATGATAAAGAATATGTAGTATTACGTTAATAATAAAGAATATGTAGTATAACGTTAATGATAAAGAATATGTAGTACAACGTTAATGATAAAGAATATGTAGTACAACGTTAATGATAAAGAATATGCAGTATTACGTTAATGATAAAGACTATGTAGTATTACGTTAATAATAAAGAATATGTAGTATTACGTTAATGATAAAGAATATATAGTATTACGTTGATAATAAAGAATATGTAGTATTACGTTAATAATAAAGAATATGTAGTATCACATTAATGATAAAGAATATGCAGTATTACGTTAATGATAAAGAATATGTAGTATTACGTTAATGATCCTTAGTATGTAGTATTACGTTAATGATAAAGAATATGCAGTATTACGTTAATGATAAAGAATATGTAGTATTACGTTAATGATAAAGAATATGCAGTATTACGTTAATGATAAAGAATATGCAGTATTACGTTAATGATAAAGAATATGCAGTATTACGTTAATAATAAAGAATATGTAGTACAACGTTAATGATGAAGAATATGTAGTCCAACGTTAATGATAAAGAATATGCAGTATTACGTTAATGATAAAGAATATGTAGTACAACGTTAATGATAAAGAATATGTAGTACAACGTTAATGATAAAGAATATGTAGTATTACGTTAATGATAAAGAATATATAGTATTACGTTAGTAATAAAGAATATGTAGTATTACGTTAATGATTAAGAATATGTAGTATAACGTTAATGATAAAGAATATGTAGTACAACGTTAATGATGAAGAATATGTAGTCCAACGTTAATGATAAAGAATATGTAGTATTACGTTAATGATAAAGAATATGTAGTACAACGTTAATGATAAAGAATATGTAGTACAACGTTAATGATAAAGAATATGTAGTACAACGTTAATAATAAAGAATATGTAGTACAACGTTAATAATAAAGAATATGCAGTTTTACGTTAACGATAAAGAATATGTAGTATTACATTAATGATAAAGAATATGTAGTATAACGTTAATGATAAAGAATATGTAGTACAACGTTAATGATAAAGAATATGTAGTACAACGTTAATGATAAAGAATATGTAGTATTACGTTAATAATAAAGAATATGTAGTACAACGTTAATGATAAAGAATATGTAGTACAACGTTAATAATAAAGAACATGTAGTATTACATTAATGATAAAGGATATGCAGTATTACGTTAATAATAAAGAATATGTAGTACAACGTTAATGATAAAGAATATGTACTACAACGTTAATCATAAAGAATATGTAGTACAACGTTAATAATAAAGAATATGTAGTATTACGTTAATAATAAAGAATATATAGTACTACGTTAATGATAAAATATGTAGTACAACGTTAATGATAAAGAATATGTAGTAATACGTTAATAATAAAGAATATATAGTATTACGTTAATGATAAAGAATATGTAGTATAACGTTAATAAAAAAGAATATATAGTATTACGTTAATGATAAAGAATATGTTGTATTACGTTAATAATAAAGAATATGTAGTATTACATTAATGATAAATAATATGCAGTATTACGTTAATAATAAAGAATATATAGTATTACGTTAATGATAAAGAATATGTAGTATTACGTTAATAATAAAGAATATATAGTACTACGTTAATGATAAAATATGTAGTACAACGTTAATGATAAAGAATATGTAGTAATACGTTAATAATAAAGAATATATAGTATTACGTTAATGATAAAATATATGTAGTAAAACGTTAATGATAAAGAATATGTAGTACAACGTTAATGATAAAGAATATGTACTACAACGTTAATCATAAAGAATATGTAGTACAACGTTAATAATAAAAAATATGTAGTATTACGTTAATAATAAAGAATATGTAGTATTACATTAATGATAAATAATATGCAGTATTACGTTAATAATAAAGAATATATAGTATTACGTTAATGATAAAGAATATGTAGTATTACGTTAATAATAAAGAATATATAGTACTACGTTAATGATAAAATATGTAGTACAACGTTAATGATAAAGAATATGTAGTAATACGTTAATAATAAAGAATATATAGTATTACGTTAATGATAAAATATATGTAGTAAAACGTTAATGATAAAGAATATGTAGTACAACGTTAATGATAAAGAATATGTACTACAACGTTAATCATAAAGAATATGTAGTACAACGTTAATAATAAAAAATATGTAGTATTACGTTAATAATAAAGAATATGTAGTAT
This sequence comes from Cerastoderma edule, assembly GCA_947846245.1. Taxonomy (NCBI): domain Eukaryota; kingdom Metazoa; phylum Mollusca; class Bivalvia; order Cardiida; family Cardiidae; genus Cerastoderma; species Cerastoderma edule. Next base: position 9,556,896 of record OX401409.1, on the reverse strand, counting down.
TACATTAATGATAAATAATATGCAGTATTACGTTAATAATAAAGAATATATAGTATTACGTTAATGATAAAGAATATGTAGTATTACGTTAATAATAAAGAATATATAGTACTACGTTAATGATAAAATATATGTAGTACAACGTTAATGATAAAGAATATTTAGTAATACGTTAATAATAAAGAATATATAGTATTACGTTAATGATAAAATATATGTAGTAAAACGTTAATGATAAAGAATATATAGTACAACGTTAATGATAAAGAATATGTACTACAACGTTCATCATAAAGAATATGTAGTACAACGTTAATAATAAAAAATATGTAGTATTACGTTAATAATAAAGAATATGTAGTACAACGTTAATGATAAAGAATATGTAGTCCAACGTTAATGATAAAGAACATGTAGTATTACGTTAATGATAAAGAATATGTAGTATTACGTTAATAATAAAGAATATGTAGTATTACGTTAATGATAAAGAATATATAGTATTACGTTAATAATAAAGAATATGTAGTATTACGTTAATAATAAAGAATATGTAGTATCACATTAATGATAAAGAATATGTAGTATTACGTTAATGATAAAGAATATGTAGTATTACATTAATGATAAAGAATATGTAGTATTACGTTAATAATAAAGAATATATAGTATTACGTTAATAATAAAGAATATGTAATATTACGTTAATGATAAAGAATATGTAGTATTACGTTAATAATAAAGAATATGTAGTATTACGTTAATGATAAAGAATATATAGTATTACGTTAATAATAAAGAATATGTAGTATTACGTTAATAATAAAGAATATGTAGTATCACATTAATGATAAAGAATATGCAGTATTACGTTAATGATAAAGAATATGTAGTATTACGTTAATGATACCAAGTATGTAGTATTACGTTAATGATAAAGAATATGCAGTATTACGTTAATGATAAAGAATATGTAGTATTACGTTAATGATAAAGAATATGTAGTATTACGTTAATGATACCGAGTATGTAGTATTACGTTAATGATAAAGAATATGCAGTATTACGTTAATGATACAGGGTATGTAGTATTACGTTAATGATAAAGAATATGTAGTATTACGTTAATGATAAAGAATATGCAGTATTATGTAAATGATAAAGAATATGTAGTATTACGTTAATGATACAGAGTATGTAGTATTACGTTAATGATAAAGAGTATGCAGTATTACGTTAATGATAAAGATAATGCAGTTTTCGTCGTGTTTACAGCCATGAAACAGTTAATACACCGGCTTTCAGGTTGCTCGTAAATATAACGCAAATCCTCTTCAAAAACCTATTTTACATGACATCTTCTTTTGTGTGTATAAATCCTTCATTATAAACACTTATGCAAACACCAGCAAATAAGCAGATAGTATTCTGCGGTATTTAATCGCCCCTTTTGTGGTCTCTAATGCGTTGTAATAATTGGAAACGATTGCTTTAATCGGCCGGATTAGCACCACAGGTTTTAGCCCTTCCTTTATTCATAGTAAAATTTGTCCGGTATGGGAGTGAAACTTACACTTTTGATGGATTGGCACAACGAAAACTAACGCAGGTTAATAGACTGCGACCACTGCTATCTTATGTTTATGGGATTCTGGAGGCACGGCCCTGTACAACAGATGTGAACTTGTGAAAATTAAAGACTTCTCTTTAAGTATAAACATGCAAATCGTCTCTCCTTAAAGAAAAGTCCTATATGATCTAATGCGTAGGACGAATTGTTTGGCCTTATTCTTATAGGATGGTTATTGCCTTCATCTAAGACACATAACTTATGGTGAGTTCTGTGAACGCATATATGCGACAACGTGTGATGCCAACACGTCAACGCTTTATACTTTTGTTATTTCTCTGTATATTTGTTTTTTACGTTGTTGTATATAATAGCTGAATAAAAGATAAAAAAAGAAAAAAAAGAATAGATAGATGATCGATTATCATCTATTTCTAAGAAGATTTATAAGTTGGGTAAAACGATGGACTGTCTATAAAGTAGACACACATTCTGCTAAGGCTAGCGACTTGAGAGATAAATTTTGTGAAATCCATTCTAAACTATACCATTCATTTGTTTCTCATATCTATTAACGAGAAGAAGAAATGTGGGTTATATGTAGTTGTACATGTACAGGTAGAGCACTTGACAAACCACTGTGTCAAAAAGGAATTGCTTCTAACAAACAGTTGATTCTCTTAGCAAAGAAGTCCTCCTTAGAATAACAAAGAACATACTCTGCTTATATTGGTGCTGTCTATTATGGAAAGCCACAGTTCACCTTACGACGAAGAAGCAGATTTACTCTATAATCATACAATCCCTTCGTTCGCCGCGTACTACGCAAAAAGTTACTCCGCCGTCGATTTCCAATATTCGGTTAACCGCCAAACCTCTCGTTCTTAGCGAGCAGAACGTCGTCCGAAGCAAATCTTATTTACTATGGCAAGCCGTAGTTCACCTTTGTTGTTTTATTTGATTAATAAACAAACATTCTTATGAAAAAAAAGCTTTCTGAGTGGTCAAGATAAAATATGTCTTGTTCTGGGACATTTTTGAGTGAATTGTATTGGTCAGACACATACAAGTAAATGTTGCACCGAGTGAGATGAATCGAAGAAATATAATAATCAGAGCTTGCTTATTGGTAGAGGGTCATTGTCGTGACCAGCGTGTATAATCCTGGTCCAATTCATTAAAAACTGGCACAATACATCGTCGCTATACAATAAAAGATATCAAACCTCTTTTCATTTTAATGAAGGGCGCGCCTTTTTTGGATTTAAAACGACCTTTTTTATCGAAAAACGACAAGTTGTAAAACAACCCCAACTTTGTAATTTACCTCAGTTCATGTAATAGAAACTGTTTTAATTTCCAAATTTGATGTGACAAAATGAGTAAATTGTTCATTAAGAGTACATATTACATACCTTTTGTGTTTAGTGTTTTGTTTTGTAAATACTTTTGTATCTCATGTGTATGGGGTATAATTGAGTAAGGGGTTAATGATCGATTTTCGTGTGAAGGGTGTATAGCTTTTCTTCTTATTTCTGCTAACAATGATCTAATGTAAACTATCACGCGTCAATATTTACATCTTCCTATCGGAAATCCATACAGCCTCGGGGCAGACATGTCTATCTGGGTAACGGTGGCCTGAAGGATTCACACATCCAAAAGATGTCCTCCCATATTTATTTGCGTTACAAAATGAAGACAATGTCAATGTCCAATTCGAAATGGTGCACTGATGATGTCGAAAATTGCAATGAAACGAAAAGTTTCAGTCTTGCGTGATTTAAGGTTTTGAGGAAAATGGGCAATTTAATTGTAAGTTCCCGATTGTCCTTTTTTGAGAGAAAAGAAAAACGCTGATTAACCATTGACATGGCAGCGATGATGGGTTAATGGAAACAGTAAGTTTCAAAGTTTGAGAAGTAATATTTGGTCGTTCAATAAGACAACAGCCGAAAAGCGAAACTCATAAACGAAATATGTTTTAGAATATTGTGTATAAATGTAAGTGTTTTATGACACCCACCCAAAAAATGAAATATTGCTTTGGAGGGGCATTTTCTTTATCCATCAGGAAAATTTATTTCGATCATCGGATCGAATACGTACTGTTCATACGTTGAAAGTACCCTATATTGATGCTGTCAAAGAAGGAAAGTAACAACAGTCAGGAGTAGAATAGTAGGCAAGGGGCTGTGTTATGACCCTAAACCTCTTGGACCATGATGTCACGATGTATATCGTCATAAAATCCATTGTAATTCAATCAGGCGAATGTTAGGTAACATAAAACACTGAAATCAAACCCTTTGTCTAGTCCGAGGTAAAGTCTGATGCTCTTGATGCTGTGGCAAACTAGAAAATAACGCCAATCATTGGCATTGTGCTTGGTTCAACCATTTCGTGTGCGGGTTGTGTAATCAATGCATTTAAATGATATGGACAGAGGTTAAGTTATATTGGATTGTTAGGGTTGGATATCTGTGATCCCAACAACTGTAGTAATTAAACTATATAAGTCAATAACAAATAAATTAATACGAACTATAATTAATACTTATACTGGCCGCAGGTCTTTTAAGATAATCCATCGTTATGTAAATAACCTGGCTGTGGTGTCATTTGGCTTATTTACCGGGGAGACTGTTCCATTCGATTATTGAATCGATGTTATTATACGCTTTAGGTGCCTTTAGTCTTAAGTCGTCTTTAGTCGCTTTAGCTCCATGGGATAGAATTGAATACATACTCTACTTGGATGTAGAAAGAGTAAGCGACTTGCGAATGAAATTGAATTGAGTTTCGTGAACTACAGTCAACCTATCATGATTTTACAATACATCGTTGAAGGTACCTAAATTATATTACTCACTTCATCATTTTTTGTCAATATCTATATAACACCAAGTAATGATAAACAACAATAAAAGTACAATCGCCAAGTCCTTTCCGGCGCCACTCCATTTGACCCATTACCAAACAATAACGACATTTGTCCAGTTTGTTGCAGATGATTCTGAAAAACAGTGTGGGAAAAGGAGAAACTGCTCTTAACGAGTAATTTCTCCTTTCCCACGATGTTTTCTGCCCTATCAGACGATTTTTTTTTCAATTTCATCACATTTTGAAAGGTTGTCTGCAAACTCTTCCAATTTAGAACAGTCCAAAATTTGGCGTTTGGTAGAGAGTTAATGGAAATGATTCTGATATGATCATGTTGGGGCGTAGATAACTAGCGTCCAGTCGTCAGATCGGTATATCAACGCTTCCTTAATCAACAGTGTAATCAGATAGTCTACCTTTACTCTAAACAATATCACATTTATTGCATAATAAAAAGCCAAATAAAGGTCTGTGGTCCGAAACAGGTCGACATAGATTGTCCAGCCAAAGAGCCCATTCCAATTTGCAAGTTTAATTAGAGGCAACAATTTTGACATTGATTGATCAAACTCGTCACGGCGTAAGGCTTTTTCCTTCCCATAATACCGACGTTGTCTTAGGCATGAGAGCCAAAACAGGGGACTGATCCACTAAATGAGTAAGGGAAGCTATTTGTATAAGTAGAACTTGTAACATTGTACAAGGACGGTTATCTTAAATAAAAGTACACTTCTGTAATGTGACACTTATTTGAAGCGGCACGGAGAGGCTATGCCACCGGAATGTAACTATGCAAAGTTTTTTCTCTAATTATTGAAAAAAGAGGGAATGTTGTTTTGAAATTACGATAAGTCTAGTCATGAACTGTTTAGTTAAACGCAATATGGTGTTTATGACGTTTTATTCTAGCAATGCAATTGCAACTGCTTATTCTCACCAAATGTGTAACATACCATACGAGGGGTGTTCAAAACTAATTCAATTATGCGAATATTCGAATAAAATTTTCAAAAAAATATTTTGATATTCTATGCACATAATATTTGGACATTTTTCGAACATCCCTCGTATACTTACATAGCTTTGATTGAAATAATAACAGACGTCACTTAAAACTCTGAATTGATTATTCTTTGACTTTTTTCCCAATACTGGGCATTTCCTAATGATGAATAGCTATATTAGGTGTCATAGGTCCTGTTGGACTTACATTCTGTTTGAGAAAGTTATCCATGCTTTTACTAAAATGTTTTATTTCTATAAAGATTAGATATAACACGGGTTCACTCACGATCCATGGGTTGTTCACACGTACCACAGTATGAGCAACAAACTAAAAGTAAGCATGCACTTTCCAAAGACACCGTCTTACTACAGGCACTGGTCGACCAAGCTAGCCCGGAACAGTTTTATGATACACAATACTTTACCAAGGAACCATGCAACACGGATATGAAGTAACCATAGCTTTGGGAAATTTATAACATGCCTTACAAGCGACTTTTCCTCCAATAGATAAGTTCGTTGTATGTGGAAAGTCTTTATTTCTTCACAGATGCGACTATGATCAAGTGTTTCGTGTCCAGAATACAACATTTCTAATTTTTAGTTCGAACCCCAGTGAACGTTGGTTTGGATTTTCGTGGTTGGTGGAGACATTTTGTACTTACATGTAGTTTGGATTGGAAAATAGTTACCGTGAATAACTCACCATCTCCCTTTTTCCAATTCAACTAGAATACATGTAGAGTACATATTGAATTATGCAAATTTAAACTTACAAATGCACAATACTATTTTTACGAGAAAAATCCCGCTTTGTCATGATGGGTGCAAATAGAATGAGAAGGGAGTTAACAGAATTGCACAGATTTATTAAAATGATAGGTAGAGCGAGAAATGCAGAATGAAATGATTCATTTACCCGAGCGATATATGACGGCATATTTTTGCAGCAAACTCTCAATATTGCTATGTAAACTCATAAACCATTTGTTATTAAATATGAATAATATAGTATATCATAAATATCATGTAATACAATGGCTTTTTTAAATGATTACACGAAAAAGCACTGAATGGTCTGCATTACCGTCCGTTGTCTGTCCTCTCTCACGACTTTTAAAGTATTAAAACGAGAACAGCTATGGAATTACAAACCGCTTTTTCCTTGATCTGCAAGATCGTTTTGTTGATATACAGTGTAGAACCTCTTTGGGGGGGATACAAACTCTCTCTATATAAATCCTTAAATGCCCAACTGTTGTCTGAAGCCAACTATGACAATTTATGCCCCAAATCCCTTTCCTTTCGATCGATTCGGTAAAATTACATACATTGAAGGAAATGGTCAATAATCGCCTAATTTTAAACAGTGACTTTAAAATACCGTACACTGATTTATCTCCTGCAAAATATCCCCAAAACAGTTTTGACAAAATGATAAATTGATCATAAAGTGCAATATATGCTTGTGTCACAATTATTGTTATCATCCAATTTGATGGAGAATGCATAAATATTTTGGTTCTTTTCCTCTTTGTCATTGTTTACAGGTTTTAACAAGGAAAACGTTGTTATATGAAAGAAACAAGTTGACTGGAAAGCGGTGAAGCAGCGAACGACAAAGTTTTTGTAATATATGGGTACTTGGATTTTGAAAGACAACTGGGTCAGGGTGTTGTCGATAAACGCCAAGCCGTCATTCATGTGGGGTATACAATTACAAAAAAAAAATTGTATGTCAAAACGTAGTCAGAAAACCTGAATTGTGATTTCAATCGGCGACATCGGAAAATGGTGTGCGCGTATATATCCTGTTACAGCCACTGTCAGTGTATGCCAAGATGCGCACATGTTACCACCATAATGCGCTTTCCCATATTTGTACATTAAACTGATTCAAGTGGGGGAAAGCACTTGAATAATGTTTGTGATCTTATGTCCAAACAAGATGGCCGCGCCCATGTATTATGCTTTTTTCACAGAGCTTTAACAATGATAGCTATCCGGTTCTGGTGGTATATGATAACCTAAAGACCGACTATTTTGACGCCTTTCGACTGCGATTTTCTATCATTGGGTGAAAAAGCAAATAAAACCCTTGTCGTATGTACTATAAGTAACAAAAGCAAAACTTCCTGGCCACGGCCATCTTGTTTAGAAATATCGCAAACGTTAGTCACGTAATTCCCTTGCCTGTGATTGAGTGAGACACAAGTACGACCGATTGAGTGAAACACGTGTACGACCGATTGAGTGAGACACATGTAGGAGCGATTGAGTGAGTCACATGCACGACCGATTGAGTGAGACACATGTACGACGGATTGAGTGAAACACGTGTTCGACCGATTGAATGAGACACATGTACGACTGGTTGAGTGAGCCACATGTACGACCGATTGAGTGAGACACATGCACGACCGATTGAGTGAGACACATGTACGACCGATTGAGTGAGACACATGTACGACCGGTTGAGTGAGACACATGTACGACTGGTTGACTGAGACACATGTACGATCGATTGAGTGAGACACATGTACGACCGATTGAGTGATACACATGTACGACCGATTGAGTGAGACACATGTACGACCGATTGAGTGAGACGCATGTACGACTGATTGTTATCAACGTAACCTAAGTTCTAACGGCGTTTCTTGATCCTAACTGGTACTACTTTGCTGGATCAGAAGTTCGTCTTTAAGCTTCCAAAACAATGATGTTAGGAAAACAATACACGTTTCTTTTATTTTGGTTTGGCTCGGTCCTTGTGTTGAGCCTACGACCCACACTTATATTGCAGACACCCTACTTTACGTTTCAATTATCTAGACCCGTTTTAAATGTTTGCTAATATACAGCCACCGATATGCTAGCACATCAACAAGAATGACAAACTAAGTCTTCTAGATTGATTAACAAAATGATTTGAAGAATTGAATTTCGGTGATAAAAGGAGAATTTGCTTCACATGAACATAGTCTCCTTTTATCACATTTAAAAAAATATATAGCCTTCTGTCACGGGTTTATCGGTGTATTGCATGGGTTGGTTCATTGCTGGTGCGGTCATAGATGTACGTCCTGTGTATCCTCAATCGATAGCAATCATTGAGTCCACCTCGAGCCTGTTTTGGACGCGCAACCCAAATACCTCCTAGCTTCTCATGTACATTTCGTTAGATATTGACCTCAGGCACTGCTCAATCTTGTCGACGCAAAACAGTGACCAACCATAGAGTCAAAACATCTTGTTTGAATTTGTTTGATTCTTATTAAAGGCACATCAAAGGAGAGGAAAACAAATAAAATAGTGAAAAGATTTATGGAGTTCTTTTACTATGTTCATAAAAGTCGTGAGAATTAATTTACGAATGCATTGAGACCCTATTAAATAGACTTTTTTTAAATAAGTTAATTTGTACTTGAAATATAGTTGTCTCCAATTCAATCATGTTTATCAACAACCTGTTTGTTTACATATTCAAAATAACGAATTTTGATTGGTCGGTTCAAAAATGTGTGTATCAGCTGTCAAGGTCAGAGGTGAAGAATTAGGAAATCTGAATTATAAAACTTGCTAATCTGGGTTATTTCTTGTTTACTATCACATTTAAGTTGTGCTGATGTGTTTTCTGGGGATAATTATTTGAATCCGCCTAAAAAATTAAGACAACCTTCAAGTAGAATAACATAATGCCTTGGTGAAAGTGAATGAAAGTAGAAGCAGACATAATCGATTTAAAATGATTCGTTTAAAGTAAATATCTATATACAGAATTTAGGACAAGCATCGTATACCATCAACGAGCTCTATTTCATAACGAAAACGATATCAGTCGGCATAATTGACCATGTGAAGCAATGCATCTTTGACACGCTTTAAGCCCATATAATGTAGACTGTCATTGGTTTTCTTTTCATTCCTATTTCAAAAAGTAATGTCAAAATGGATGTCGTTTTTATGTGTGATAGCCTTAATTAATATTGTAACACAACTCCATCGCATTCACCAAAACTTTATCCTGGTTCGGATGTCCTATAGAAATATACTGTACATGTATCCCCCGACCTAACTTGGGGGAGCTTAAACATCTCGGCCGTAGATGTGTAACTCTGTGCAGGCTCATTCGGAAATAATCGTTTGGTAATTAACAACTGGATTACGCAAGGAAATGTATCGCAGAGAAGAGTACGAATTACATGGCCCATTTACTCCTGGATGGACTAGAGATAATTGATAGAAAAGATTCAATCATCTATGTGACCATACGATTTACTATCTGGATTAGGCAATAGATCCTTTGGATGCAAGGGCGTGTACCTAATAGCGCAAAGAAGCCATTTTAGTTATGTTTTTTTTTCAAACAATGATGTCTCAAATTGGTCCACACATTAATTACAAAAAGTGTAATGAACATTGGTTGTTAGCGACAGCATAGCACTATAACAAATTGCCGCTTATCCGTTTTTGTTTTCTTTCTTCGACAAAACTAAAAGCAACAACAGACGGGAAAATATTCCCTACGTTGGACATCTAGAAACTATCCTGAAGGAATTGCATATTTCAAGCATTTTATCATTTGTTGAAATTTTATCTTTAGTCATCTGCTGTGCATGCGCGACTATGCTTATCTTATACTTTAACAAACTTGTAGAAAATGTGTACTTTTACATGACTGAGACAGAGGTAACGAATATAAAATCGTCAATATGAGGAATCCCAGGCGACGGAGATATGCACCATATTGGGCTTATAGTGCTCGGTAATCTTAGCAGCTGTATTACATAATCGTTATCAAATATAGGCTTCACATGCGATTCAAATCATTATCTTATTGCATAAGACACAAATAACGTTGCTTGTAGTAACGTCATTCCGAAAGCATACTCACCTTCAAGACAAGATTCGAAAGCAACATAGTGTATCTACATTTGGGTAACCCAAATAGAAATGTGGAATACAAATGTACATGTTTGGATAAAAAGGTAAATCCATTCCAAGATAGTATCTATTGATGTTTCTGATACTTGTATAATATATTTGATTTCCTGGTAGGATGTTTATGTATGATATCGTCGCCATGTGGTTTACTCTTTTAGTCACGTGTAAATAAAAATAATGAAAATAAAGGTTACTTCGTTTTCTAAGCTTTTATAAATATAAGTTCAAAAATCAAAGAATTGTGTGATGGAACAAGTTATAATTTAAGCACAACGATGCTTAATTCCTATTATAAATGATGCATTAAAGATTCTATCGAACATATTGCTTCTTTCAAGAACCTCATGTTTAATGGCGTCTGAATTGTTCATGACACTTAACAATTGTTCGATTTCAAATGTCTTTATTTCGAAGTTGCTGCAATGTTTTGTTTTCAACAGCAAATATAAAACGAGTAATTCTAAAGAAAACACAGTTATTTTACGAGATTGCTTTTTTCAACCCGTTACTAGCGTCATTGTAGTTTCTACAAAAAGTAAAAAGCTTTTATTCAAGAATAGAACTTACGTCATATGAGCAATTTCTCCGTTTGACACAGTTGTTTCAGTAAGGATCACCCAAAGAAAATGGTACTTTTCATTGATTGAAATCGTTTTCGAAAATTGTATTCGACTTGGAATAGTGAAATAGTCCCTCATGATACGCTATGCCTTCAACATATAAACCTTTACAGACATATCATTTCCATAAGCCGGGGACCAAAATTCGACAACGTGAGGCCCAAATATGATATCTACAAGGAAATCATACTCTTCAAATAGCAATTTCATATAGATACACAATGTTCAAAATGGCACGTCGGTTTCAGGACCGCTTGTCGGTCCAGAATGACGTCTACGTGGGATCCTTATGACTTTGTGATGATTTTTACCGTCTCAATACACATCAATTTCCCTTAGTGTTGATTTTGAATTACCTTTGCTCTGCCCGGCGGGGATATCAAAACAAAGTGACGGATATAATTGTAGGTTGCTTTCATTTACGGATATTTGTTATTTTGGTCAAAGATAGTTTGCCTTGAGCTTCGTGACTGGATACACCTACATACCTTTCAATAGATGCCTTTATGACACGTTTACAACTAATTCATCGTTGTAGGAAGGCGTTTCCTTCGATAAGGTTAGAATGGTCAGATGTAATTGAATGCTTTAAACGGGCTTTATATCCATCAATGCAATGTATCTTAAAGGCACATAAAAGGAGATAAGTAGAAATAAATTACCAATTAACTCTATTGAGTTCTTTTATTATTTTCATAAAAGTCATGACAATTAATTTACAAATGCATTGAGACCCTATTAAATAGATTCCTTTAACATAAGTTATTTTGTGCTTGAAATATAGTAGTATCCAATTCAATCATGATTGTCAACAACCTGTTTGTTTACATATTCAAAATAACGAATTCTGATTGGTCGGTTCAAACATTTGTGTATCAACTGTCAAGGTCAGGGGTGCAGAATCACACAATTAAACTGGTCAATCTGGGTTAATTCTTGTTGGCTTTCACGTTTAAGTTGTGCTGATGGTATTTTTTGGTGATAACTATTTGAATCTGACCAAAAGTTTACCAATTAATATAGTTTTATATAGCATTAGTCTCTTTTTATGTGCCTTTAAACTCTAATATCTCGGTTGGACAACTATATCTATTATGCTTTTATGAAAGTATTCTGACGCAATAATACATTGCTGCTAATAATAAATTCAATTCAGCTTATAATTTACTGTATTTGTTTTACATCGATTGTGAAGAAACCCCAAAGCTTGTTCAAAGCCACTTTCGATGACTGCTTTCTGGATATTTAACCAGTAATCGCGTCGGTTCGTGTGTTAGTCCCGGAAATTTTCGACATTTTCACTAACGAGGATTCGAACCCGGGACCCTCGGTACAAGAGCCCAACTACCCCTGCACCAATGTCGCCCACTATATCACGAAAGAAAATCTGACTCTTGTTTTGTTTCGTCTGGTCATGTTTCCAATCAAGATCAGTCACGTGTCAGTTATGAGGGAATAAAGAACCCTATCTATAGGCTATATTTACATAAAATAGTATTTGGAAATTCGAAAGAAACTGTATTACTTTAAAAATGCAATTCATATCAATGCTTAGTAAAACTAAATAGAAAACTAGGATTACGCCTAAATCAGGGTTTGACTAAGCGATCAATATGCATCGTTAAAAACATAGGTGCATCTTCTTCTACTCTGTTGGCGATGCAGTCCTTTGGGTCTCAAAGGGATATCTAAGTATATTTCAAAACATTTACGGAGAAGTAACCGTTAAACTAAATTTTAAGTTCACCTGAACTAAAACAGCCTTCAACAGTCGAACATTATTGCATATGGTCATACACCTGTTACTTTTGAGATATTGAATTCCCATTGACTCCAATGTTAAATCAGGTATTTTCAAGACTCTGCTGAATGAAGAATAGTGTTTTTTACGCTTAGCTATATACAGGATCATCAAGTTTGTCCATTTAACTCTCAGAAACTGTAATAAAAAGGACACCTCAATCGTCTCATTTTTTTTCTACGGAGCAAAGTGTATTAGTACCGTCCGAAAATCAGTGCACTAGCTGTCAAATCTAGCCGAGGTACCGGCATGTGTGTTCATACATCCCAAACAAATAGTCCTGCAATAAGCAATCAAAACAAACTTTGGCAGCATCTCAGGACTATAATCTATACAGGAAACACATCAGTGTTCTACCAGCTCATCTCTTACCAGCAAAACTATGCACCAGAAGTCGAAACTCAAAATTTCTAAATGGGACTACTTTTGGGTACTACGACCCGGAAGTACTCCGTAACAGGTGCGAGACCATATCATCGCGAAATGTTCCCTCACGTTCGTGAAGGCAGTGAATGCAGGAATTTAGTGTTGGAGGATCACAAAACTATAAAGAACTATTGTTTTTACTTGCAATGAAAATCTTTACCAATCGAGTATTACCTTTTAGTATCACATGGCGTTTAGGGCAGGGAATGCATGGATAGCGTGGTCTGTAATCGATTTGAAGACACATACCTATGCACTGATGCTTTAACTGAGTCAGCCCCCCTCCCTGTAATTATATACGCATCGTGATCAATATAAACGGATCTAACATGTCTTAATGGCGGCCCGATTCGTCTGTTGTCTATGCATGAACCATTCCTCTGAAACGGTATGTACAAAACGCTCAACCCATTCTGAGACGGCTACCTGTAGTGCTATTTTCGATTTTCTACATGTACCATGACAAAACTGAAACAAAGAGAGATATATGAACAGTCGATCATGCTTTGGTTTCAACCTCCTTACGATAGAATTGTTTCGTCTCGGGGTCATTTAGTTATGTTCCATGACGAACTTATCAGAATTGCGTTGAACCATTAATTGTGTATTTCCTCATTGTATTTCGACTGAAAGTACTGAGTTTGCATCTTCTGTGACTTCTAATGTATCGATACCTTTTTTGAAGCTAAGTATCTTTTTTTATTTCGAAACATAATTGACTCCTAAATGGTATATTCACCTGGTTTTTTATGATGAGCTATTTATAGAGATATAGGGCTCTCTCTCTTACGATGTACTTGTATCATGTGTTTTTCGTAATTCCAAATATTTCGAAAAAAGAAAAAAAAAGTTGATACTGTGCTATTTATAAAAGATTTCCGTGACTACATATGTAAGTCATACTATTGTTGTAGTATATTGTGCATCTCTAGTTCAGTTTTGCATGGTCGATGTTGTATCCTTTACAAGTACTAACCAGGATTGGTTTCGTCCACCCAAACACACATCCTGGAGGCATTTATTTACCCTTTCGCAAATTTTAACAAATCAAAACTGAAAAGAACTGCAGACGGTATAAACAGAGCGAATCAATATTCCTCCGTTTGGATATGGTAAGAAACCATTGTGACAAAAGAATACATTGCTCATTATGAGCAATTTATCCTTTTGTCACAAAGGTTTTTATAATCCTGTGTGTCTGATGTGTCAGAGTGAGGGTTTAGAGAGTGAGGTTTTAGAGAATGGGGTTTAAGAGAGTGAGGTTTTATAGAGTGAGGTTTTACTGAGCGAGGTTTTACAGAGTAGGGTTTTACAGAGTGAGGATTTAAAGTGTGAGGTTTTATAGAGTGAGGGTTTACAGAGTAAGGTTTTACAGAGTGAAGTTGTACAGAGTAAGGTTTTACAGAGTGAAGTTGTACAGAGTGAGGTTTTACAGAGTGAGGATTTACAGAGTGAGGTTTTACAGAGTTATGTTTTACAGAGTGAGGTTTTACAGAGTGAGGTTTTACAGAGTTAGGTTTTACAGAGTGAGGTTTTATAGAGTGAAGATTTACAGAGTGAGGTTTAACAGAGTAAGGTTTTACAGAGTGAGGTTTTACAAAGTTAGGTTTTACAGAGTTAGGTTTTATAGAGTGAGGTTTTACAGAGTGAGGTTTTACAGAGTGAAGATTTACAAAGTTAGGTTTTACAGAGTTAGGTTTTATAGAGTGAGGTTTTACAGAGTGAGGTTTTACAGAGTGAAGATTTACAGAGTTAGGTTTTATAGAGTGAGGTTTTACAGAGTTAGGTTTTACAGAGGGAGGTTTTACAGAGTTAGGTTTTACAGAGTTAGGGTTTACAGAGTGAAGTGTAACAGAGTGAGGTTTTACAGAGTTAGGTTTCATAGAGTGAGGTCTTACAGAGTGAAGTTTTACAGAGTGAAGTTTTACAGAGTGAACTTTTACAGAGTGAGGATTTACAGAGTGAGGTTTTACAGAGTGAGGTTTTACGGATTGAGGATTTACAGAGTGAGGTTTTACAGAGTGAAGTTTTACAGAGTGAGGTTTTACAGAGTGATGTTTTACAGAGTGAGGTTTTACGGATTGAGGATTTACAGAGTGAGGTTTTACAGAGTGAAGTTTTACAGAGTGAGGTTTTACAAAATGAGGTTTTACATAGTGAGGTTTTACAGGGTGAAGTTTTACAGAGTAAAGGGGGCTAGACGCAGTGTCATCACGGCGTTTGACACTAGTATCGGTATTGTTCGACTATCGGACCACACCCGCCCCGGCCAATATGTAATTATAAAGGGGTATACGGAAATAAGTAGTTATCAAAACCGTTCCCATAGAAACAAAGTGTTCATTGCGTGCCAATGAAATATGAGACGCACATTTGTCATCATTTAAACTCGTTGGCTCTTTTGTTGGCCACTTTGTAATTATATTTAATTTTGGTTACCACCCTATGTGACCTTACACATTGCCATATTGACCTTCATCTCCTGGTCGGAATACCTTCTTGACTGTGATGAAAATAGTGTTGTAGAAAGATGTTGTATAGGGAAATATATTTTTTCGGTATTTAAATCGTATTTGTCTAGATGCATTAGTAATTTAAACCTAAGACAAAAGTCATTAGACGATGCCCTATCAGCTGAAGGGTTTATTCCTCGATTGATTTCTTTAAAAACAAGATTGCCAACTAATTGTATTGTTTTAACTCTCCAAAAACTGGAGAAAAATTAAATAGGTAAAAATACGCTTTGACACATCTGAAGCAAAAGACGTGACGAAAGAAAAATTTGATTCTGGCTATTTTTGTTGTCATATAACTTTCAGTCTACTATTGATTTCAATTTTGACCAATCACAAAGTATCGTTATGTAAGAGGAATCGGTTATTGAATGACCACATGTTGATGCTATTTTCTTATAAAAAGAACAAGTAATGATCCCGATCGGTTATGACAATCTTGTGCCGCTACACCAAATGTTTACTGAAATAAAAAAAAACAATCAGGAAACCCGAAAAAAAAACATGATGACCTGTACTACTTCAGAATAGGTTGGAAAATAAGCCAGTTCCTTATCAATTCACTTTATACAAGTATAAGATACTTAAATACGAACTAATTTTCTCTCAAAAACTATTCTTCACTTTATAGTATACCACAAAACGGCTGTTATACAGGTTTTCTTTTCTAAAAGTTAAACTTTCAAATGTCCTCACAATAAAAAAATATAACATCAATTTGCAACAACATTTCAATTATATATAAACCTGCCTCGGTAACCTACCAGCGAAAGGCTAGAAATGTTGTGAAAAAGATGTATTGTCTATAGCCACTCCGTGGTTACAACGTTTTGCTTCTATCGGGCTTCGAACATATAGTTTCGGCTTTCACCTCAGTTGTAGTACCATGTTGCAAGTGATACCGAGCCGATAACACATTCTGTGATCAGAGAATGTGCGTCTGTCCCATTTTTCATAATGCATAGATTTACTGCATCTTCTTCGGGGAACTTTTAGAATCCATTATGACAAAGGGCCGAATTTCTCACAACTCCTTCCTAATATCATTTACCAAATAATGTGTTTTTTTAATTTCTTGTCGTGTGGTTTCTTTAAAAATCGGATCAGTCGCAAATTTCCGCATAAACGAATTGGTTGAACGATCAAATTTTGCCGAACCAATCAGAAGAACCCTTCAGTTACTTTTTATGTCTTATTAGCCTGCTGATGTACGCATTAAATACCATAAGATAATTAAGCATTGAATGTGCAATTACATTATCTGAAAACAAATACTAATAAGAAGCCATATCCATGAAGCTGGTGGTAGGATACATACTATGGACACCTACGCTGTGATGAAGGACCGTCCTTTAGGCTATCCGTAAATAGGCTTATCTACAGAAAAACAGCTGCTCAACTAATAGTAAACTTGTCTTTTTCATTTGGCTATTGCAATGAAGAGCAATTCCACAGACTTGGCTCGTGTTAGAAGATTTAAGTAGTTAAGTCGTTAAGAAACCGTTTTACTAAAAAACTTATGCACAATATTTGCGTAAGTCATAACTGATGCACTTGAATAGCATCTTCAATGGAATTACAAGATTGCAATGTGACACGTCATAGGAAGCGTCTCGGAGAGACGATTCCAATGTTGTGTTACTTTGCAACAATGCTTCACCCACTATTGAAATAAGACGAATTGTTGTTTTAGACTTACGCAAATCTTAAGCGTAAACTGTTAAGTAAAACGGTACTCCGGTGAAGGGTGGGACATTAAAAATAAGCGCACCTGTTTTCATAACCGAGTTCAATAACAAACCTAATTTTCAAGCCAGTGTGATAATCCCCTGTAAATAGACAACGTAATCGTTTGTACAATGACGTATTTTCTCTCTATACACTGTCTAACACTTTTCGAAGGTGCGGAAATATTGAAAAAATTATCGCACGTTAATTTGACACCAGGAATGTGCGTGTAGTATGTAAAAAAAAAGCTATATGTTGTTTGCATAGTGGATTATTTATCTGTAAGTCAGGCATCTTGTATTTCTGTTTTATTGTATTAATCTTACAACAATGACCGCAGGGCGTTCTGAAAAATGGGAGAATGTCTTAAACTAATTTGAATTAATTCGTTATACTTCCAAGCCCCGAAACCCAAATGAATACAATACCCTTGTCCTATGATCTAGGTTTTTTATTGTAAAATATGCAAACTCTTCTAAACACGGGGTTTAGCCCCTATTGGGCACGGAGAGATCACCTTACATGCATGGTTATATTGTGTATAATTATCTTATCGAATGAACAAGCCTCCATCATTACATTTGTATTTACTTATCTACATATAAAGGTCTGGCAACATTACGGACCTATACTCGCTGACGAAGTTTGTAGAGGTATCCGATTGATTCTTTGACACATCTATAAACGTCACAAGTAATTATTCGTGCAGGTCGTTATAGAACCATTAGTTATCTACCATCTTTGATTGGTCAAATATGGACGAAAAGGCATTAAAAGTTATTGATGAAAACCTTCCGGTTTGTAGTTAACATGGAACTTATCGACATTTTCAAGAAAATTTCATTCAAATTGCACTTGTCAATACACCTATCTATGTTCCTCTTATTTCTTCACCAGTGAAGTAAATGAGTTATTTCTATAGCCGGTATGCTTTTAAGGTACTTTATCGGTATCCGTTACTTTAGGAGGAAAGTCGGTATAGTTAAATATATCTTGAGTTAAATATTTTCATAGTACAACTTAAAAACGAACTTAAAAAACCCTCAAATTTAAGTTTTTCTTAGCCTTTGAAGATAAAGAAAGACACGTAAGATGTTTATTGCATTTGGCCTCAGAACTTCAGAATTATCGAGTCTGTATCAGCGTTGTGACATTACATTCAGCAAGTTAAGATGGTCACATGCATGTATTCTAGATGAGCTTTATAAGGCCAACTTGTATGGATAGAATGTTGATCTGAAAAGGCGTCAGCGGCCAAATAAACTTTCGCGACCAAGTCAAGCGGATGTAATGAAAATAAAAACGCGTGGGAATAAAGTTGACTCAATTTGTAGGAGTAAATGAACTCAAAACGATAATTTAAATTTGATCGTATCAGTTCAACATTTCAATGGACGGGTTGGTCGCGGCTTCCAGTGAATGGGTGACCACTCTATAGGACATTCACCCTGTGCTGTGGAGTCAAATATCAACATCTATATTCTATGAATCAGTATGACTTAATTGACTTTAAGTCCCTCATTGTCGGAAATTTGAAAAATAATCATTAAACCTTTTAACCCTTATAATGCTGGGTAATTTTCTGAAAAATATTTTTGTGTCATCTGTCATCTGCTTTACAAAGTCTTAGATATCTGCTTAATTTTGTCAAGAAAGAATACTCAGAGTAGCTAGCAGGTCAGATCACAGACAAGCCGCTATGTTACTTGGCGGCTGGCATAGATCTAACCGGTTTGCATAAACATGAAGTCAGTTGTAGGATTAAGCACACTTTAGACAAATTATAAAATAAATGTATATAGCATGTAGCCAACAAATGTATTTTCTTTGGGTGGAATTTATTCTTTTTCACAAAATGAGAATTTCAGCAAAATAGAAATAAAAAACAGTTACAAATAAAACATTAATGTGATAAAACAACATGCATATTCGGAAAACTTTGATCAAACAAAAGGAAACTATCAAAATGAAATTACATTGGATTTAATACGTTTATACTTGTCTTTAATTGAAATTGTGGTCAACCATATGTTTAATCTGAGAAGCATTTAGTCAAGATTTAATAGATAAATTTGCAAGGCCCATTTTCCCTTGACGTCATTACGTTATGTCATGACGCCCAAACTTAGAACCACCGCAATAATACCCGCTGGAGTATGAATCTAAAGAAAACAATGGTGCGGATCTACAAATGGGACATATCTTAAATATCTTATTTATAAATAAAATCCCAAATGTTTTTCGTCACTTGACCAAGCTATGATGGGCCGTAAATATACGGCCCCCTCAAAGATGTGTCCATCTCATGTCCGTTACTCAATACAAGGAAAATGTACATGTACACACATATACATATACTCGTAAGACACAACTATTTATGGCCGCCCGAGAAATGGATGAAACCCAACAAGACCCAAATGGATGGGTAGAGTTTGTACCCGCTGATATTTACAGTCCTGCATTAACCAACACTTTTTTAAATATGTTGGTGTATAAGGTATCAGTTGATATGGCGATATACACACGATTTGAAATTATCGTCTGGCTTTATCAAACCGAAATACCGTAAACAAAAGATCAACAATAGATGGAGGTACGGTTCTTTCATTTGAAAAAGACGATATCCTGTTTTAGAAACCGTCTAATCTACATATCCTCCACATAAAATGGTAAACATCAACAAACACAAGTCATAAAGCTCTAACGTATCGCTTTACTACCCTTATTTCGTCGAAAACATTCTTTCAACAGATGAAAACGCATATTATACAGTTTCTAGAAATTTGATATCGTGTCAAATTTATTCCTGTGTTATAATTCCATGACTCGATTAGTATACGAATAGCTCTCTTTGAGTGGAATTGGGCTATTGCTTCAACCGTGGCAAAAAGAAAGGAATTATTTATCAACCGGTTTATTTTTCCTTAATGATGATGTTGTAAACAATAATTGGTATCTACGCGTACATTAACCCATTACCAAACTATAACGACATTTGACCATTTTGTTGCAGACGACTTTTGAAAACATGGTGGGAAAAGTAGAAATTGCTCGTCAAGAGCAACTTCTACTTTTCCCACAATGTTTTCTGCCTCATCAGAAGATACTTTTCATATTCATCACATTTTGAAATGTCATCTGCAAACTCTTTCAATTTGGGACAATCAAACAGTTGGTGTTTGGTGAAGGGTTAAGTTAAGTGACATATAAATCCTCAGATATAGTTTCATAAGGCTACTGATCGCCCAGTAGGGTATTACAAAGTTGAGTCTCTCTGTACTATAATGTTGTAAATTCTCGATTGCCCACATCCTTAATATTGTTTACTTAAAGGTGCTACCTCACACATTGTTCTGTTGGTAACAAAAACTAAATAGATTATTCAACAGTAAATTTTTACTAAATATAGGACAATTATCAATTAATAAATTTAAAAAACAATACTAAATACCTTTCTTTTCATTAGGTAGCTTGAGGCGAGTAGTCGCGACTTTCTGTGATTAGACGGAAACATTTCTTTTTATAAATCGTCGGGATTTGCATAGACCTGATGAAAGATACCAGGGACATATGTGAAAAGGCCTGCGCGATATGACTGAAATATTGCTGAAAACGGCATGAATCCAGAATCCAACAAACGTAAACCAATTTCTGAAAAAGGGGGGAATTAAACTCCTAAAAATGGGAGATTCCCTTATGTTGGTATATACGATTGAGGTGATGTGAAGCGGTTGTGCGTCAAATGGTGCTTTCAGTTTCTGTAACATTAAACCGCATCAATTCGTTTTGTCATTCAACATCGTGCAGCTTAGGTAACGTCTGAAGCTAAGTTAAATTTTGTAACGACGCCAAATGGCACAGTCTATGTTAAATGCCCTAAGCCAAATGTCGCAACTAATACTAAAATGCGTTTACATTTTTCTTTTAATTTTCTGATAAGTAAAGCAGAGATGCTTCTGAATGTTGCTTTAAGCAAAGTTAGTGTCAGTCCAAATCTCTCTGGGAAGCATTACTGGATATAGGGACGCATTTCAAAACTAGAACCTAATCATATAAGGAAATAAGATTTCAATTCAAACATATCTTTTATAATATCAATATAGCATTTTTTTCTGCAAGATTATTTCAATTATTAAGGGTGTGTTGTTTGTATTTTTGATAATTGTCATAGTTTTATCCCACAATAGTCTTACTGTGGTCATAACGACCAGAGCACAGTGTTTGGGTAAATGAAACTCATGCCGCAGCAACCTGGTGGAAATTGTAAAAAAACAACATGCGCTGTGTGAGCTCTCACGAAGAGAAAATAGTTCTCTTCTCGGAAACGCCGGTTCAAGTCATAAAAATAATTTCATGAAATATTAAATGAACGTTCTCTTATTACAAAAATTGTTATTTAAAGCCATTTACGTGTAAATAAAAAAAAACCTATATATCAAAAGAGGTTATCAAGTTCATTAAAGCATATAGACAACATCCTTTTCAAAAACCACTTCATTCCAAACTGAAATATTAGATAACAACTGGGTCATTATTAGATATTAAAATACGGGTGTATCCTTTTAGAGTGATAATAAAGACTTTTTTTCAATCACGCATTAATTCTAACCAAACCATGATTTAAGAAGTACAAACTTCCGCCTGAAAGTTGCTTTTGGAGTTGAAATACCAATGTCAAAATGTACCATACTCTCTAACTGAATAATACCTCATTCTTCCGCATTGCAGATGACTTTCGAATTCACTGTGATAAAAGAATAATAAGTCCTAATGAGCTATTTGTCATTTTGTCACATTACCAATATCCAATATGAAGTTGGACAAGACAATTATTCAAAGAGGAGGAATGGCTGAAGGTATTGTACGGACGCTTCCCGGTAAGAACAATTCCCTTCAGGACAATTCCCCACTAGGACAATTCCCTACATGACGATTTCCCACTGGGACAATTCCCGTCAGGACAATTCCCCACTAGGACAATTCCCATCAGGACAATTCCCCAATATGAAAATTCCCCACTAGGACAATCCCTCACTATGACGATTCCCCACAGGACAATTTCCCACTAGGGCAATTTCCTTCAGGACAACTCTCCACTAGGACATTTCCCCACAGATCAATTCCCCACTAGAATAATTCCCCGCTAGGACACTTCTCCACTAGGACAATTACCTTCAGGGCAATTCCCCCACTATGGCGATTCCCCACAGGACAATTCCCCACTAGGACAATTCCCCACAGGACAATTTCCCACTATGGCGATTTCTCACTAGGACAATTTCCCACTGGATAAATCTCCTAACGTGTGTCAAGTTGGACACTTCCCGTCTGGTAAGATGAAATGGTTATAAAACATCTTCTCAAGAGTCTGAATTACAAAAGAATTAAAACAATATATATCTTCAATTTACACATGAAAATATATCCATACTGCATTAGCCAAACGAATAAAATATGATTTAAAAAAGGTAAACTATCTGACCCATTCAGATATATTTTTATAACGAGAGTAACGACGGACAATATCCCACTTTTGATTAAGAAATATATCAATAAGGCATATCGTTTGATATGTTCTTAAGATATAAACTATTAAGGCAATAAATCAAAATGGTTAAACTATAGTCGGTATTCATATCGTATCAATGTCTGTCGAGCATAATTGTACATTTAAGCGATTCAACGCCAAAAGGATTTAGGAACCATTGTACGGGTAAGACAATAATAAAAACTAGTAACCTCATTGGTCGTCTTTCATATTGCCGAGACATCGCCGTTATATCAAATCATCTGTGTATAGCATCGCGCCAACACTATTTCAGTGATATTGCGATGTCTGGCTCCTTATGCTTGAGGATCCCAATCTTGATTGCCCACTGGTGCATGTCAAACCAGGAGGAACAATAGGCATTCCGTAAGTCGACCAGGAGGAACAATAGGCATTCCGTAAGTCGACCAGGAGGAACAATAGGCATTCCGTAAGTCGACCAGGAGACTAATTCCAACGGAAATCCAACTGCCGTTACCAATTTGGACACACGCAGACAGGGTCCATATGATTTCAAGCTGTGTAACTTAATCGATGGGTCACAGAGTCCCAAGGCCCTAAATGAGATCGTATCTAGTACAAATACAACTTCGGCCAAACCAGCTGTCGAAAGGAAAGTAACTTATATTGTTTGTAAAATGAATTAGAAAGTGACAGAAATGAAAAAAAGATTCTTGAAAGGGAAAGCATAGATTTTGGAAAAGACATCTTAGTGGAAAGTGGCAGCCAGTCTGACACGACCTATTCTCTAAATGTGTTAAAATGTTTGCCAAGCCTGGTGCTCGTCATACATGTACTTCTTGCTTCTTAGGATGTTTCATTAACCTTTGACATTTACAAACACATTGATATAACCTAGGGCAAAGGTTTATGAAGCATTTGGAAAAGTTGGAGAACATGAGAACATTTTCGTCATTTTTTAAAGTAGTTTTAGTCATTGTTAGGATAAAGGTGTCGCTTTTTCATACACTCGTCACTATTTAACTGGTACTCAGTGGTATATTCAAGGTGCTATACAGAACTAGTGATTAGATTATCAAAGTTGAAGTCTCTTAGCATTGACACATATTGGTTCCCGGAAGATCTGAGAAACCACGAGAGGCAGCCTCTCAGCTGGCTAACAGAATATCAATGAGTCTACTAAGTTTGACAGCTCATTGTGGGTAATAAGGTTTGGGTCCTTCCCTCAATGATTACAACTTTTAAATCTTACATGCCTTGAAGTATGTTGATGTGGTACAATCGAAACAAAACAGACAAGCAAGCAGAATTGTTTCTTTCATACTCAATAATGCTACACGCACCAATAATTCAGAGCTACTATCTGAAATTCTAAGTTCACCCATGAACTTTTCAAAAGGGACTAACTGTCTGTAATAGCTAGTTATCAGATTTATGTGTCTGTCTTACTTTGACATAGTTGTGAACTAGTTTACCCCAGAGGCTGAATCCGTGGTCAGGTAAACGAGCCTTCGTGATATATGACTTCTGGTATCAACAAATACAAATTATACGTACAGAAAATAGTGTTGGACGTTATATCGAGCAAAACGATGTTTTCTTTCGAAACAGCTGTTATCCTACGCTGATACATGTTTTTATAAACGTATTGACCAATTCTCGACACGAATATTACAGTGGATAATATCCGTTTAGCAATATCATTAATTCATTGTTTATGCTGGAATGATGATAATATGATGAAGAGAAGATTAACACACAAATTAAAGTATTTTTTTCTTCTTTCTCAAAATCTTTCGAGTGTTTGAAATTTGTCTCGAGATGTTTTAATGTGTGACAAATATAGATAGTTGATCAAGTTTGTTAGGTAGAAGGCTCGATACCGGTTCAGAACGTACAAAAGAAGACACACGGACAATACTCAAACTGACCACTGTTCCTGGTATCGCGGGTATACTGGGGATACTAGACGGGATCTAGTCTAGGGTAGGGTAAACACATGGTCCAGGATATATCACATTACTTAACATTCTATGCTTAAAATCATTTTAGTTCTAAACAACATTCTCTCTCATTTCAATAATGAGAAATGTTACACTGCAAAGTAACACGTCATTGGAGTGGGCTGTTAGAGACGCTTCCAATAACGTGCCACATGGCAATAGTGTACATTTGTTCAATATAATATACACGTTTATCGGGTTTGACAGACACAAATATTTTACCTTTGTAGAAACCCAAAACTTCAATCTGTTATAGACAAATTGAACCATACGTATTGAATGTTTTGACTGCTGTAAAAGTACCTGCATTTTGTCTTCACTCAGTGTTACAGATGGGTCGACAACGCCGGACCGGACAACTTTATCTTCAACATCATAATGGTATATAACATCTATCTTATCCCAGTTTTCTGAATTAAAGACATCCGGCGTTTGCGACACGCAAGGTGTAGATTATGATTATCCTATCCCAAGTATGGGGCTTTGTGACTGGGTATTAGTTTGATTCAACAAGACAAAAGTAGATCGAACAAAAATAATATTTTATTTGAAATCACTATGACATGAAAAACGTATCACAAACAAAAATCTGAATCTTCGTCGTGGTATTGAATAGAAACATTGTAGCCAAAGAAATGATTTTTTAAGCAATTTATGCATTTGTTATTTCTATGAGCAGATTGCTGTACCACATGTGTCATATTAAGGTTTTATGGAGTAAGGGGTTTAACCCATCCCCCATTCTCACTGAAAGGCCTTTAATTATATATCGGGTATCAACAAATCGTGCGGTATTTAACTTGTGTATATGTTCATATAGCAGAGGACAGTTTGCGTGTATATCTGTTTAAGTTAAATGCAAACGTAAACTTGCAAAGCTTCGTAAATGAGTTTCTACACACATTCCCTGGGTTTCTTCACTTTGTTCAATTTTCCTGTAACAGAAAGATATAGAAATGTTTATGACAGACACATGCATTCAAAATGACGAATATATTCATTTTTGACATGATATCGTCCTTTTCTTTTTTCAAATTTAAAGAAGAAACGATAGATCTCTGTAGAAAATGAATGTATGAAATAATTGTTCGTTCTTGTTCTCATATGATTCGACGAAGCTAGCTTGTC
Source organism: Cerastoderma edule (assembly GCA_947846245.1). Classification (NCBI taxonomy): domain Eukaryota; kingdom Metazoa; phylum Mollusca; class Bivalvia; order Cardiida; family Cardiidae; genus Cerastoderma; species Cerastoderma edule. Next base: position 9,530,763 of record OX401409.1, on the reverse strand, counting down.
CAAGTTCAGATAGGCCAACATCATTTCCGACCTTTATTAAAGTCAAACAAACATGATAATTCCATCTATCTCTACTAATCTAATTAATTCACTAAGGAAAGCAGTCAAAGGCTTGAACAGAACACCAAGCGATGAGAAAAGTTGATATATTAGGAAAAGTGCACTGGTCGTCGCTGTGATATAACTGAAATATTGTTGAATACGGTGTTTTACCCCACCCCAGCCAGCCATCATCAATGTCAACCATCCATAATACTCAATACGAGACAAGCGGGTTATTGGATCTTAATAAACATAAATAGAACCCATTCATAATAATCATATTGTACTTTGAATGGCATTTAAGGCGTAACTTCTTTCATTTTTATGTATGCCATTTTACACTTGATTTATTTGGAGATTTTTTTTTTGTAGTTGAAAATATATAACCTGCTATAAGACATTAACATTTCAATAACAGCTCATTTGTCATAATCATATTGCCATTTCAAAGGACATTTTCATTTATTCATATCATTTAGCAATCTTAAAAACAGTATTACAAAACTGTTTCGGATTTTGGGTCAGAAGAACCTTTAGCGAGCACAATACGTATACACAGAACTTGATGTTTAAGACATCTGAACATTAGATTTGGTCATGCATATAAGTTCAGTCGAAGTAGAAGGCTTAGATCCCGCATAAGGGTGATATCAGAGTCTCTCCGCTTCTATGTAGCGTTTGAAGATAGTCCAGTAATTTAGCTATAACAATATTATATCATGATCCTGTTTAAACTAGTTCTTTCAGGAAAATGACTTTATCTTCGGATATACGCCTGGACGTGGCAATTTAGCGCAGCGTCCAACGCGACCATGATGTAATGTCCAGCGTATAAATTCGGTCATATGTATACTACGTCAATGTGGCGACATCATTATCATCATCATCATTCATAAAGTTGATAAAGGCATAAAGTATTTATATCTGCACTACTACTTTAAATAACGTATGCTAATTAAGCAAAATACACAACTGTGAACGCTTGAAAAGGGAGCATTTACCAAGCGTTGCGCATCAACTCATAGACATACCTTTCTTGTAATGCATCGGGCACCGTTGCATAAACCGAGCCTTGTAAAATCCGTTCTTAAACCTACTATCGTAGCCTTCTCCAATCGTAACAACTCGGGTATTTCCGTGACCTTTGAAATACATGTTTTCATTGGATATACCCGATGAGTTCAGAGCGGCAGATTCAAGACAATATTTCGTCCAATCCGCGTACTTTCCTTGCAATAGGACTGCGTCTGTGGTTGGTTATTACTAAATGTGATTACCGTTCATGAGGGAATACATGAATGGCGACTTCCAGAAACGCCTTACTATAACCAACTAAGGATCTTGAATGAGTATATTAGGGTGATTCACGGTCGAAAAAAAAACTCAGGCATTGCATTCTAGCTTAAACGATGTGATATTAACGTCTATCCGATTAATATGCAGGAATTGTAGGATAATCTATGATACGTATTGTGCACATTGTACCGGGTATATTCTCCTTACACACGTGGATGAAATCAAAACGGCTTTGCGCAGTCATATCATGGGCCCCAGACAACCTTAGAATCTAGAGTTCACGAGAAATCTGTTAAAATAACAATATATTTGCATCATTCATTAAGACATATCATTGATAGTAAGATATACGCGATTTGTGGAGGACAGTGCTCTAGGGGTAGAGCGTCGGCTTCTGGATACGAGGGTCGTGGGTTCGAATCTCGTGAATAGTGGGATCTGCCTTGCGAACCTTCATTAATCCACATTCGGCGTGAGTACTGGTTATGTACCCATGAAGCATAATCGAGAGTGATTAATCTAAGTTGTAAGAACTTGTTTCACAATCGCTGTGAAATAAATAAGTTTGAACGCGATCTACTAAATAAAACTCAGTTCAACATGGAATAAATACATGAACATGTCAAAATCCAATTTTTATCATTATGGGTAAATGGTATGGTCTTTTGCTCGAAAATACATCGTTTTGAATGAATACGTATGTGATACGAAAGTTTCGATTCTCCTTTTCGTTGAAGGCGATGCCGTCATTTTGTTGAACAGCGAAGACGTGTAGTCAATTAGAATGATTGACATAAACCTATATACCTACTGCGAGGTAAGAAATAATTTGCATATTCGACATCGGAAATTATCAATGAAATTATCAATGAAACTGCGCTATGCTGATGTCGAGGTGATGTGGTACATCGATTTCCCATCGGCATTTAAGGTATATATAATGAATGCCTTTTACCCTTATCTAAAACAGACCACTCCAAACGATATTTGCATTAACTACATTGTGAGAGAAGGAGACTTTTTCACAAATTACAAAATACCATAGAACCGCAAACATTTCAATACCTACCAAATTATCAGTCTGCTGGTGTACAATGTATGTCATGTGTATTATATTGTCATCTTCAAATTATCCATTATAAGGATAGCGTTAATGGAATTCGAAATAAATGTTCGCGCCTCAAAGGCCCTTAGAAAGCTGGGTCAACACAATTGAAAGGTTTATTAAACGGAGTGTCAAACAGGTCGTTTGATTCTCACTGTAGATACGCATCTCGAAACAATTTGTAAAACTATTCGCATAAAAAACCCAAAGGTTTGTTGGGAAGATTGAAAAGCTTACCCCTCTCCTCACAGGTAAACGTCAGACAGTCCTAAAATGATAGGCAATACCACTTGATAAAACGCATAGTACTCCTTCGTTCTGAAACTGGGGAAAACCTTTGCCAAAGCCCCATCGCCTTTTGTCACGGTGGTCTCTTGCGACAGATACGTCGACATGAGGCATCATTAAGTTTGACTTATTCAGTGACGGCGCAGTGGTAAGATGTCAATCTCCAGTAGTTAGAGTTTCGGGTTCGTTCCCGTTAGCAGTCAGATCAAACTGAACACATCGGGCTTATCCAATGAATACACCTCTGAAATAATAGGGATGACGCCATATTGTTTCACGCGAGAATGACGTCACTTCACTTTCGTTTATAAAAAAAAATCTTAAATGTGAAATCTAAACAGTCGTTAAATTTGATTGAGGAAACAACTATACATGTCACAACAACATTTTCGCCATTTCGTATGAGTTTATGATAAAAAAAAATGATTAAAAAGGATTTCTAACACTTCCATACACATTGAACTACTTAACGTGCACGCTTAGAAAATGTGAGAATTGCCTGATGCCGATATACCCGAAAAATTGTAACCCTACACTTATATCCGAGGTGTATTTCACAGCTCACGGAAATACCCGAGTAGTTCCGATTGCAGTCAGATGAAAACTGCGGACCAACCTAAAAATCAGTGCGAGCGCTATTCATGTCTCTAGAATGCAGGATCGAGAGTTCGTAATCAAAGTTGTAAGAACTTGATTTACAATCGTGTTGGTGTGGGTTAACCTGGGTTACAAACATATTCTTAATTATACTAAATGTAAAACGAAGGAATGCGTGGCACCGGAGAAGCCTATATGCAACTGGACTGGCTGATGTGTGTCGTCAAGTTTTTATTTAATTAAGCCAATTAATTGACGAGTGTCTAGGATAACTTTCGATAACTGAGTTAATTTTTCCTTTAAAGCAAACCTTTCTTTTGTTTCCATAGTGGAATGTGGAAGATCATAAACAGCTTGATGCATCCCTTTATATGATCTATTCAACCTGAGGCAGTTATTTGTTTGATGCTGAACCTACTCTTTGGCTTAGCCTTTGAAGCGCCCTCGGTAGAATGACCGACAAGGCTACACAGGTCAGAGGTTTGTCCCTCGGTTCGATATATGATAAATGTTGAAAGAAGACAAATCGGCATGATGCATTCGTCTCATACTTCTGATCATTTGTGTTTATTGATGTGTTAAAGCGATAAGCGGCTTGACAATACGTGTGGGAAACGATTGTGAGAAAATGTCAGAATCATGGATAGATGCGCTTACTGCCACGATATTACTGTTGAAATGTTGTTGAAAAACGTAATTAAGCCCAAACAAACAATATAAAATAAAGACCACTCTAAATCTTAGCCATTTGTTCTTATGTCGTATCGTGTGTGTTTGCATTCACATGGATATGAAAATTGTTAACCAATCTAATTGATTTATAGGTGTACCCAAAAGGATTGTGCGCGCTCACAGCGATATTCCCATTTGAAATTTGGTACTTCAATCCACCTTCATTTAAAATAAAACACGCACATTTTGTCTAAATACTGTATATAGACATTGATCTTCAGAATGATTTATACCAAACCAATAAAGGACATTGTTGTGCAACACCCAAATCCTTTGCGTGTATTACTGATAACATATATTTATTATGGGGCTTGAGTAAATATTGTTTAGGACGTTTTCACGGAAACAGTATCCTTAATAAAGGTTCGTTCTTTAAATACGGGGACGAACTAACTTTTCGAGGGTCACTAGCTTCAGCCTTTCCACAGCGGAGACAAAGAATCATAGATAAACTAAATTTGTTTAATATTGATCAGCAAATTGTCCATTAATCATAAATTATTCAACAGTTGTCTTTTGCTTATTCACATAACAGCAAATTTGGAAGTCAAAATAAAATGTCGTTGAAACAATACAGCTTTTATACTGTTGCTTGATATATAACTAAACGTAGCTATTGAACGCTTAGTTAATTCAGGAAGCGTCACTATATCGCAGTATGTATCTTTTATATGCGGTAAATCTACAAAATGATGGCACGCTTTTGGACTAAGTAAGAAACAAGTTAATTCGTTTTTTATAACGTTAAAAAATTAAACACGATCCTATTGTGCTTCCAATGACTTTTCTGTCGTGCATAGCATATATTGTATAACAGAACAGTTGTTGTGCGGATCTAAAGAATTTACTTTTTAACTTCCAAATTTCCTCACAAATGTGAACAAGCACCTTTTATTATGTCTGTAGTGGAGAAAATACTAACTAGATATATTCTCAAATTGAAGCGTACGCTTTAGGAAGGCTTCAACAGTGCACCGGATGGGATATTCATCAAACTATAATTTTAGAAGTTTTTACCGAACTTCTGTATATTCTTTTACACATTGTGGTACTAATCAAATAATGCTTAGGTTTAAACTCATTATAAATTAAAGAATATTCTTTTGTCTGTTATGATCAATCTCTCTTGAGGAAAGTCCAAACAAGTTGATGTAAACCTAAGCCGAATCTATTTGTTGATATAAAGACGATACCCCATTCTGGACATTTGAGTCGAATATAGCAATATTTCAAACTTGGAATTACTTCATTTATGATAATGTTAAGAATGGCTTTAAAATGCTTTTATTTGCATGCTTGTATGTGAAAGCGAATTACCAAACGTGTTTTGTTGTGACTAAGCGTATCTTAAAACATTTGTAATTGTATGGTGGTTACTTTTGGTTTAGTAGTTAGACTACTGTTGCCTACTATTGTTTTACCTTCTTTTGAACATTTTAAAGTAGGATTCGAGCAATGGTTCCTTGGCGTATAACGGCTTGCAAAGTCAGCAGAAGTTACGAAGATGTTTTGGATTTTACGTCCCTAATATATCTACTACAGGGTACCGTTTTACTAAACGATTTACGGAAAATATTTGCGCAAGTCAACACTGATAAACATGTATAGTTAATTAAACGAAAACACAATATTGCAATGTGACACGTCATTGGAAGCGTCTCGGAGAGACGATTCCAATGATGTTTCACCTTGCAATATTGCTTAACCAAATATTGAAATAAGAGGAATTGTTGTTTTAGACCTACGCAAATCTTAAGCGTAAACTGTTTTGTAAAACGGTACCCGGAACCATTACAGGGATACTTAACTATACTTGTTTTCCCAGTCAAAGCGCTATCTGCATCACCCCGAGTACCATGGCGTGATGTTACTTAACCCTTTACCAAACAATAACGACATTTGACCACTTTGTTCAAGAAGACTCGGAAAACATTGTGGGAAAAGGAGAAATTGCTCGTTACGAGCAATTTTCCTTTTCCAACAATGTTTTCTGCCCTATCAGAGGATTATTTTCAAACTTCATCACATTTTGAAATGTCGTCTGCAATCTCTTTCAATTTGGGACAGTCGAGAATTTGGCGTTTGTTAAAGGGTTAAGCAAATATAGTTTGATGTTTGGCATTACCTGTCTGAATATCGAACTCATAACCTGCAATACACCAAACGTACAGTCTACCCGTGTGCCTTACTGTAGTACAGATATCAAATGGTAGAGGCCTCCTTTGTGTAGTGTTTCGAATACGGCACCAGCACTCACATTGTCTCCACTTTAAATGGGATCAAGTCGCAGAAATATGAGAATCTCGAATTTGCATGGGGTGCAGCTGGTTGACGACTTGCAGTTGGCTAATCAACCGGGTTCACTTATGGTATTGACGCAAAAGAAAAATTCTACCAACAAACGACAATGCTAGTGCATTTTGACCGCTATGATATGATACCGGCTAACCTGGCTGTCGTGAGATGGAATGTCCAGTCTAGCGTTGACCCCTCGCCGTGTCATTTTGTACCGATATATAGTTATATACCCATGTACGGCGAGGTACGGTTAGCCAGAGGCGGGTAATTAGCCCGATATGGACTGGCTACAAATGCATTTGTACCGACTACTAAACGGCGGACATTATCCACTTCCTACATATCGTAATGCTCGATTCGACACAATCATTCCTCAGGGTCAAAACATCGAATTGAAGTTGCTTTTATTAGACATTTCATATTTCATACTCGTTGTTTGTGCTAGTACTTCGAATTCGGTTCTTCCTTGAACAGAATGAATATGTTCCTTTTTCGACACGGAAATGGTAAAGATAAATATATCTTTTTATTGTTAATAATACCTAATGATTTGTATGTGGTGTGTTGAGTTCCTTGATCTACCAGACTACAGGATTTTATCATATAATGAAGAACACATTGGACCGCACGACGGAAACTTAGCTTGATAACTGCAAGCATGCATATATTGATTTGGGCTTTAGAAAAACAAAACAATATACAGTTTGTCTTCTTACACATTAACTGTTGACACCTTGGGATGTTTGAAAGAAATTGAACACAATTTTCTAGCCCAAATCATTAAAACAAAAGAAAAGGTCACCGAGCAAAAAGGGGTAAAACTGCTACTTCAACATGTCTTTAAAAAAACTGGTGTTTAGCTGTGAATTATATTTCAATGGACAATGTTTACTTTGATAAAAATAGATGACAGGTGACATATCTATATTCGTTATCAGTCCCCATTAAATGACGACGCGCATACTCGTGCAAAATGAGAATACCTGCTCCTTATAAATCTTACTACAGGCTGTTTTGCAAACCTGCCATTTCTCCATCTTTTCTTTGCAGTAGTATTCCCTCATTGTCCAAAGATGTTCATGAGAATGTTGTTTTTCTAACGCTATCTTACAGTTAATGATTGTATTGCTATGTTTTTGTTTTTAAGTTTTCATGTCTCCTTCATGGATGAGCATGTATTTTTTTAAACTTCAACATACTGAAGAATGGTTGCTTTTTTTATGTACGTGTGAACTAGACAGAAAATAAAGAATGTAAAGCATAACTTTTAAGGTGAGTTTATGGTAAAGGATAGCTGTTTAAACGGATTGAAGAGGTTAATTATTTGTGTGTGCGTGAAACGGTTGATTGGTGCAGGTCAACGCATACCTCGGCCATTTTGATATGGATATTTGTATAGGTGACTTTTTGACCCCAATTTTTCACAATGCTGATTTCTAATTTGGTGATTACCCTCGATGTACATGTATTCTATGAAGGTGAAGCACATATCAAGCGAGACGAGTGTTGTTGCGTGAGGCAACGTAAGCTTAACCTGCTAACCGATATGGTTAAATGTAACTTTGGTCCAAATTAGCTGCAACAATTGTCAATAGTGAGTCATGGATCAATACACCTTTCCAACCATTATTATTTACAAAACATTGTATGGAACATATAGTTCATTTTGAAAATGAATCATAAGCCATGAAATACGTGTTTTTTATTACTATTTAGCTACCGCTTATGCTCTAATATGTCCTTTGTCTTGAATTCACATTCTATAGACACTGCTATAAAGTGTGATTGTTATACAATAGAAGATAATGTAATAGAGTTAATTAATTCACAAATAATATCTTTGGATTTGTCCACGTAAAAAGCAATATCAGACGACAATCCCATAGCACGTGAAACTGCCATTTGCTTTGTATCTAACGTAGAGTAAATATTACCTGGATTTTATATTTTGTCAAAGTAGTTCCAAATCTCTTCTGCTTCAGATACATGAACCATCGCCAAAAATAAGTAAAAGGTAAAGACATGGGGAGGGGCACCTCTCATTAAAAAATAAAAAAAGTTCTTGGTAAACCTGGTTCATCCTTACATCATTTGCATTTCCACTAAATCTAACCTACTTATCTTTTATGAAAAACGTTTGATCCACCTTTACGTTCACATCCGAACCTTGGTTACACAGACCAAAGATAGAAATACTATTTCGATGACCAAAGATAGAAATAACATTTCGATATCCTTTTTACTACAACACTATCATAAACATACGGGTAATCAAACAACATAAATAAAATGCTTGTGTTTGTCAAAAAGCAATATACAGGACTATAATCATAAAAAGTACACTGTTGTAACGTGACAAGTCAAAATTGCTTTTCTATTATTGAAATATGAATGAACGTTATTTTGGACTAACGCAGGGTCTGTACGTGAGATGTTTAGTAAATGCTTCCCGTACGGTCTTTTTGTTTAACAGCTGCGGTAGATTTAACCATGAGTTTGTCTAATCATTGGATTGATAATTAAGAGTCTGGGGACAAACACGTTTGTGTGAGCAATGGGTTAAGTAATTATTATGAATCCGTTAATATAAATGTTTATCCAACTTTACGCATGTGATATTATTGGATCGGTATAGATTGAATACAACAACAAACACACAATTTAAACGTATAATAAAGTTTCTTTTGTGGTATAATGAAGAAACATTGTGACATATTGAGAGATTACTCGTTTTGGCAATCTGCTTGTTCGAGCCAATTCTCAATATGTCACAATTGTTTTAGAAACCCTTTTCAACAGGTGCAATAGATCGCGTATTAATTATGAAATAGGTTAATTATGTACTATAGTCAACATCGTTAACGGTTTGAATAGATCGTATTTGTTTTTGAATGAGTAGGAAAAAGGTCAATATAGTATTTGTCAACCAAATGGTACATAGTTTCCCTAATTCATTCGCGTTTCACAAGACAATCGAGGTCAAATGAATCGTATACATTCAAGACCTTAACCAAATATCCAACTGTGCGATAGGGTTGGATCGAATACATCATCGATTAAAGGATGCTAGTTGAGAGAAGTGACAATTTGAGCCGTAAAAAAACTCGTTGAAACAGTATAGTTTTCGCAAGCCTTGTTTGATATACTATTAAACGTGGCTTTTGAAAGCGTAATCAATTGGAGAAGAGTCAAACCTTTTTTATAACCATGTTACCACAAAGGACTTATTGACTGATGTGACAATGTACACACATGTGTTGGAATCAGACATTTGTTTGACCTACCCAACATAGATATAAGCCAGCAATAGTATTTCATTCCTATCCAATGAGATAGACAGTGTTCCTACCCTTTCTTCGATAACTTGAATGATACAAGCTATATATGCGTTTCAAAATAAGTTTGAACTTACTTATCTTAAATCGATTGTGACTGAAGCTTGAAGCTTAGCGAATTCTCTCTCAATGGCTGCTTCCTGGATACTACGCCAGTACTCGCGTCGATTCGTGGGTTAGTCCCGGTAATTTTCTCTTCTCCTAACGGGACTTCGAACACGGGACTTTGGTACAAGAGGCCGACGCTCTACCACTGCACCACAGTCACCGACGTTTTAAAATACATAAACACTTTTAAACAGACAGGACTCATGATCGATTCATGTCTAAATTAACGCTTTTCTGTGGTACTGTTTTACTCTTTATTTGTTTGTTTAAAAAGAAATATATGGTAAATCATTTGTGACAGAGGACCCTGGTAATTTCGAGAAATCCTCGGTTCAAAATGAGAATTATAGTGAAATACCAACTTGTCTAATCGTACAAGTATAGCTAGGTGGTATGTTATGTTACTAAAACAAAAGCACGCAAATACCAAGATACCGAAAGACCGCAGGTCAATGTAAAACAAGTCTGACTAAAGTAAGTATAAAAGTAAAAATATCTAATGTTGCCTCTGAATCCAATCATTGATAAGTTTTATTTTACGTTTGTAGCAATAACTATAAAAGGCCTCTCTGAAAACAGTGTTTTATTTGTTTGCGGTATACATCACGGAAGTCTACATTCTAAATCAATGCCTATTGTGTTTCCGGTTACGAAACCTTAGATTTCAGTTAATCCATAGTCCTTGATAAAGCAACAGTCAATGAGCTTTCAGTAGACCATGGTTATATAATGTAACATCTATTAACCGGCTGAAACAGACGTGAAATACATTCCCGGAATGAAACAATACCTTATTGGTCAGAAATGACGCACAAATATATCCGACACCATCCAAACGGACACCGGATACATCCTATCACGTGACAGCATGGTAACCTCTCACTTCCGGTTCATCATCACGATTCATGTAGATTGAGTGGGTGTGGGGTACTTTCGTTTTAGGCACGTTAAATAACAACAGTACCATAGATATCCGCTGCTAATTAGTTTCACGAACAACAACTTGTCAAATTAAAGCTATCACAGATAAAGGTGTGTTTCTAACCTTATTTTCACAAATGGAGATGTTCTAAAGGTTCTAAATGTTTTGCCAGAACAATTCAACCATACCTATCTTCACTAGTCATTGCAACATGTGTTTGAATGTCTGATTGTAGTTCTCTTTTGTATTTTTAAATAATTCAAAGCTGGAAATATTGTGATAACGGAATTACATCTCATGAGGAAATTCTCAACAAGACAAGATTCCATTTATTATGTTTGATTCTCATTAAAAGGCATGCGAGAGTAAAACATTACCTTACACATTTTAAGTTTCTAGGTTATAATTTAGTATAAGTGAAAATAAAGGCTACTGGTCCATGTTACAGCAAATATAAGAAATCACGTTTTAACTTACCTTATGAGCTGTTTATATCTTATTATGTCTTATTTCATGACTGCACTAAACTGCAACACCATGCTATGTTAAAGCATATGTGCGATGATATGTTTTTCCTCTTTTTTGCTTTTCTCATTGCATCTGCTTTACATAACATTAATAGTAGTTCAGTTATGTTGCGATGCTTGACTAATTGTGAAGGAGTAAACCCAAAGCTTGAGTTCCTATAAGGGCTGATCAAGCCAAATACAACCACCACTGTTCTGTAAGTCAACTGGGAGACTGCCTCTCATATACAAAATCAAAATGCCGCCACAAAAACACGAGCCCATTTGGAGAAGGGCCACATGTTTTCAAGGTCAGTGCTTTGACCACTAGACCATCCAGGGACCACGGACCCATCAATCAAACGAGTGTAGGAACCGGATAAGGCGATACCAACGCGGCAGTTATCTTATGCTTTATGAAGTAATACTTGGAACCACACCGTGTGACAAAAGTAGAATCCTAACAGAGGTACATTCTCTTTTTCCCAAACTGATTAAAACGTTATTCAACGTAGGCCTGTGAGTCCTGCCATATTAAAAGCATCAACACATAATTTTAATTCGAGATGATACATTTCATTTCGAATGTTGAGTGGGGCTGAATGAACCCATTCGGTTATTTTGCTATCATTTCATCCGTCGTTTAAGTGCATTAACACAATTTTACATACGATGATGAGTAATATATATCAAGGCGCTTTCATAAGCATGGTATATGCGTATAAGGTCATACCAAACCCCAATAACTTATTGTTAAGGGTATTCTTGTTGTCATGGTTATGAAAAGTTATTGCGAGAAGAATCGAGTTTCAAAAATCATCCGATGAAAACAAGGGCGTTTTATACGACAACCGGTGTCTTCTTACATCTCCGCCAACCCTTTAACCCTTTCCCAAACATTTTTTCGACTGTACCATATAGAGATTGCAGACAACATTTGAAAACGGGATCTAATTGAAAATTAATCTTATGATAGGGCCGAAAACATTGTGGGAAAAAAAGAAATTGCTCATTACGAGCAATTTCTCCTTTTCCCACAATGTTTTCCAGAGTCGTCTGCAACAATCTTGTCAAATGTCGTTATTGTTTGGTAAAAGGTTAAGCCTATCATGACTTACCGGTGCTCATTTTTAACAATTATTCAGTAGACTGTTATAGCAAGTGTGAAAACAGGGATAAGGCAATCGTGGGATTATGGTCAGCATCAAGCTGTCTCTTTCTCATGCAATACCGAATGTTAAAGTATAACTCGGTCGACCAAATAAATAGCAGTATCAATATGTCGTCATTATATAACACCCTCCCCCTAAAGACGTTGGGTCTGATCAAACATATAAATAAACTATAACAAAAAAGGCAAAAGGATAAAAGATCATGCGCTTAGGGTAAAAGCCTATGAGCCTAGAGACGACATTGCTTGTCACAAACAATTTCTTCTTAGTCACAGTGGTTTCAAAGATGTACACAAACTGTTGTCAAATTGAAGGACAATTCACCTTAATTCTATTCGAGAATTCATTATATGTGTTGAGACGAAACTTTTCTTCTCATAATTCGATTCTCCTTTAAGCTCACGTTTTCAGGAAAAATTCGAATAGATAGTGCATGTTAGCATCAACTTTGAATTTGAACACATATTTCCGCTTGTCATGGGTGTAATAGGTTGACGCCCTATCTGGAAGACCCGGAGATATAGAACACGAGAAGATATCAAATAGCCATCTGGATTGAGAGTGTTTTATGAATACGACAGAATAGTAGGAGCTAGGGTGGGGACGTTTTTTCACCCGAACCTGTGAATTAATTTCCTTTCTTTAGTACCGCGAAATTGAAATAACCCGACAGGTTCTTTGAAGGGTGAACATAGATACGATCTTAGATGTACCATTGTCAAAGGGTGTATTCGTTTTGAACATAATTTTCTAAATATGTTAGATGAATCAAGATAGAGTATAACAAGTTACAAGAGAAGAAGAAAAAAGAAATGGGAGAGGATGAATGAAATACAAAAAGAGAAGCGATAATAAAGACTTACACACTGATGTACACACACTGATTCATACTTACTATATAACTAACTATACTTCGTTGCTTAAGAAATATTACATGTTGTATAGCAAATACAAATTTGCCATGAAAGAAATTAGAATAGATCAACAGAAGAGCTCATTATGTCATATAGCTTAATCAAATTCATATAAATTAAGCACAGTAGGGTTCAAATCACAAGGAGACATGCATAATACATGCATTTAGATAAGTTAGGCATAGTTTTACTAGATGCAAATGCCATAAGATTTATAAATCTTTATACATTTGGTTATGTATAATAACATTACTGTTTGATATATTTTGTTCTACGAGAAGTATACCTTGGCTAAATGAGTTAAAAAATGATATTCGTTCTCTGACCGTCCAATTTCAAATTTTGTTTACAGATTATTTCCTTTCGTTTGATATTATTCTCTCGTCATTGCTCAAACTCGAGCTCATGTAAACAAGCAGACACTCACATATTAAACAGCTACATGTAGTGGAATTATATATTTTCAAAGAAACAAATATGCAGATGTAGTGTGCTAGAATGCATGATAAGTTCATATAAACTTATCATGCATTTTCGCACACTACACCAGTGAACAATTCACCCAAATATCGAGACATGCCCGATACCATCCCGACATGTAATTATCCGGTGCAGATACCTCGGAAACCCCATACCTCATTCTGGCCTTAATGCATTCGTTTCTCGTACCTCGGAATCCCCATGGTTACAGATTTATCAACAGCATATTTGTTTCTTTGAAAATATATCAAAGTATATTCGATTTGAAAATGCCCTGTATCAATATAAACAAAGCACAGAATAGTCGTTGGTAAGGTGGGAGTGAACTCTATATTAGGGCAATCAAAAACAGAAGAAACTCGGACATATCTTTGTTTCTGACGTTTATGAAACACAAAGAGATTATCAGTATGGTCTTCATCATTAACCCTTTCCCAAACAACAAATATTCGACTGTCCCAAATTGTTAGAGGCCAGAAAACATTGTGGGAAAAGGAAAAATTGCTCGTCACGAGCAATTTCTCCTTTTCCCTCAATGTTTTCTAAAGTCGTCTGCAACAAAGTGGTCAAATGCCGTTAGTGTTTGGGAAAGGGTTACGACACATGTAGTTGTTACAGTCTCCAAATATACCTACGACCATTACTAAAGAAACACGTTATGTTGATAGATCAGAAGTGAACACTGGCACCACAACCTCCTTAACATTGTATAAAGGGTTTCTTGCCGACTCGTTACTTCAGTAGCATTATCACATAAACTAGACATATGTGTCAATGTGTGAAATATTGCCACATAAACGAGACATATGTGTTATCGTGCGAAATATTGTCACATAAACTAAACATATGTGTTATTGTGTGAAATAGTGCCACATAAACTAGGAAAATATGTTGACATGAAGAATATTGCAACATAAACTAGACATATCTGTCAATGTGTGTGAAATATTGCCATATAAACGAGACATATGTGTCATTGTGTGAAATATTGCCACTTAAACTAGAAATATGTGTCAATTTGTGAACAATTGCCATATAAACGAGACATGTGTTATTGTGAGAAATATTGCCACTTAAACTAGAAATATGTGTTAACGTGAAGAATATTGCCACATAAACTAGACATATGTGTCAATGTGTGGAATATTGCCATATAAACGAGACATATTTGCTTATGTGAGAAATATTGCCACATTAACTAGAAATATGTGTTAACGTATAGAATACAGCCACATAAACTAAACATATGTGTCAATGTGTGAAATATTGCCACATGCACTAGACCTATGTGTAAATGTGTGAACTATTGTCACATAAAGCATGTGTTGTTGTTGTTGTTGTTGCTGTTGTTGTTCATATTTTTCTGTTACATTTGTATAATGTTCAATAAAGAAAAGATGTTATTCAACATGCCTATATAGAAATCGTTTAAAGTAAATTGAATTTATGTATTTGTCTTTAACCCGACATATGTGACCCAATAATTATTTTGTTGGGTGTACTTAACACTTTATTCAAAAGTTACTTACACTTTCTCAATTAACTAGATGTTAGTTGTTTGATTACGACTTTCTACCGACTGTGTACATGTACTTAGACTGGAGGCCCCTCATAGATCAGATTACCTGACGACTTGAGTTACACAGATTCCACGTGACCAGCGGACCGTCCAATATGTCTTCCTTTAACCGCATTGTAACCGGGTAACAATTAATGGGGTTGCGTGTCTAACTATGCAATCATTGAATAGTTTAACTACTCCTCCGTGATGCAGGTGTGTGTAACTTATCCTAATTGAGAGCGGTACCAAAATGCGATAGCCACATACGAGATCAATGGCACAAAAAAAGGAATGTCTTCTTTTTATAATTGTGTCCTAACCCGTCTACAACAAATGCTCCAAATCATGTTTACACTACGAGGGTCTAGTACATTACTGTAGTAAGTGTTGCAAGTTTGGGAAGGACTTACTTTTGTCTTGCGTTGCATAATTGAATAGGTGAAGTGTTAAGGAATACTAAAATAATCTAATATCCCCTTACCTAAGAAAGGTAATGCTTATTTCGGAACATTAATATATGTGCATGTTAATTTACTCAGAACTTTTTAATTGCAGAAAATCGTTTCGTACTCTACAACAAGTATAAATGCGACACTTTACGCTGGAAACGCACTACGAAACATGAACGCAAATAGGTCTCCAAAAATGTGCTTTCCGATAGAATTCGCTATAAATGCATCTAATTCATCTAACTATAGGAGGCACTGTGACATTAATTAGAACACATATTATTTATACTGTTTAGAAAACAGAATTGGCTCTTTTTATAATTCATATCAAAACATGTCATTAGAAGACATACTCGTTAGACACATATAAGACACTTCTGGCGGTTTTTTTTATATGTATTTAAGGAAAACAAGCATATTAACAGTCCCTTATTCTTTCTAGATGGATGTTTATGAATAGTGTCGCCTTTTCGTTGACATACTTAGAGGAATAATAAGTTTGCATTGAAAGTATGAAACATTTTCAAATTGCATTGTTAGGTAAAAATGAGTCTATTATTAAGTATTTAAATCATTTGTCCCATATATATCGTTGTATGTTACGTAAAGGTTCTTTTTCGTCGATAATCACCCAAAACGTCGTAAGAGTGACATCGTTTATAAAGGTAAACGTTCCAATACAATATAATATATTAAGCATGTTTATGTATAAAGATCATGTTTAGGGTGCATTCTGCGTTTTAAAATGACATAGTGTCTGCCAGTTGTTTACAAAGGGAACTAGTAAAGAATGATGTTCATTGGCCGGCTGGTACATAGAGGCTCTTCCATTAGTTGGATAGCCAGTGATAACCCATTCAAGTAACATGAAGAACCGCTTATAATGGAATAGCCTTATCAAGCACTGTGAGGGGAAAGTCGTCGTTTCCAGATAAAACTATTTATTTTCAATAAATTTCATTTATCTGCACAACTCCTCGACATAATGAATAAACTTGATATCTAACATAACATAATAAAAAACAGACAACATAGGTATGAGGTTATGTAATTTATTCTCTTAGTAAATGACGATAAATGATTACAAGTAGAACACAAACAATTAAATGCTCAGCATTAGGAAAATGATTACATCACATAATTGAAATGATGTAAGATTATGCATATCAAGAAAATTACATAATCAGATTAAATTATACATTTCCCCAGCCAAGTATGCAGAAACCCAGTTGGTGCACAAAAAAGGCCACAAGCTTGGGCTTGTTTATACATGACCAAGCAGCGCCAACAGAGGGTAAGGCCTGCACTAGAAGAAACATGTCTATTATTTGAAGTGTTCTACCCATCAATGATTGAAACCTCATACCATCGGTCTATAAGTACAACTAAATCTAAGTAAGATAATAATGTATACCATAATAAATGTAAACGTTCCAATACAAAAGAATATATTAAGCGTATTTATGTATAAAGATCATGTGTAGGGTGCATTCTGCATTTGACTACCCGCATCGTTAGCATCTGTCTGACTATGAACCTATTTATGAAACAATGTGCAAGGTGCCTATTGTTTGTACCCATGTGTGCATGAAACCAACCAACAATGTGCATGTGCTGGGAAGTTTACTGACGACACTTATGTCAGGCGTCGGGTATCATATAGCAAACTAATCCTAGCTGAGATGCATGTTATAAAGTAACATTGGTCCAATTACAAAATTGGGGAATCACGTGACCAATGTTTATGATCTTATGTCTGAACAAGAGGGCCTCGCCCAGGTACTTTTGCTGTTTTTCCTCATACTTTTGCCAATGATAGCCAATGATAGCCACATTATATACCCCACATGGACCATCAACTTTCCGGTTCTTGTGGTACAATATATGTAAGCCATGCTTTATAACGGCGTAAAATCTAACACTCGGTGGAAAAATCCGAGTCGAAGACCGATTGTTTACGACATGCAGGCCCGTTCTTCTTCTTCTTTTTCTTCTTTTTCTTCTTTTTCTTCTTTTTCTTCTTTTTCTTCTTTTTCTTCTTCTTCTTCTTCTTCTTCTTCTTCTTCTTCTTCTCTTCTTCTTCTTCTTCTTCTTCTTCTTCTTCTTCTTCTTCTTCTTCTTCTTCTTCTTCTTCTTCTTCTTCTTCTTCTTCTTCTTCTTCTTCTTCTTCTTCTTCTTCTTCTTCTTCTTCTTCTTCTTCTTCTTCTTCTTCTTCTTCTTCTTCTTCTTCTTCTTCTTCTTCTTCTTCTTCTTCTTCTTCTTCTTCTTCTTCTTCTTCTTCTTCTTCTTCTTCTTCTTCTTCTTCTTCTTCTTCTTCTTCTTCTTCTTCTTCTTCTTCTTCTTCTTCTTCTTCTTCTTCTTCTTCTTCTTCTTCTTCTTCTTCTTCTTCTTCTTCTTCTTCTTCTTCTTCTTCTTCTTCTTCTTCTTCTTCTTCTTCTTCTTCTTCTTCTTCTTCTTCTTCTTCTTCTTCTTCTTCTTCTTCTTCTTCTTCTTCTTCTTCTTCTTCTTCTTCTTCTTCTTCTTCTTCTTCTTCTTCTTCTTCTTCTTCTTCTTCTTCTTCTTCTTCTTCTTCTTCTTCTTCTTCTTCTTCTTCTTCTTCTTCTTCTTCTTCTTCTTCTTCTTCTTCTTCTTCTTCTTCTTCTTCTTCTTCTTCTTCTTCTTCTTCTTCTTCTTCTTCTTCTTCTTCTTCTTCTTCTTCTTCTTCTTCTTCTTCTTCTTCTTCTTCTTCTTCTTCTTCTTCTCCTCCTCCTCCTCCTCCTCCTCCTCCTCCTCCTCCTCCTCCTCCTCCTCCTCCTCCTCCTCCTCCTCCTCCTCCTCCTCCTCCTCCTCCTCCTCCTCCTCCTCCTCCTCCTCCTCCTCCTCCTCCTCCTCCTCCTCCTCCTCCTCCTCCTCCTCCTCCTCCTCCTCCTCCTCCTCCTCCTCCTCCTCCTCCTCCTCCTCCTCCTCCTCCTCCTCCTCCTCCTCCTCCTCCTCCTCCTCCTCCTCCTCCTCCTCCTCCTCCTCCTCCTCCTCCTCCTCCTCCTCCTCCTCCTCCTCCTCCTCCTCCTCCTCCTCCTCCTCTTCTTCTTCTTCTTCTTCTTCTTCTTCTTCTTCTTCTTCTTCTTCTTCTTCTTCTTCTTCTTCTTCTTCTTCTTCTTCTTCTTCTTCTTCTTCTTCTTCTTCTTCTTCTTCTTCTTCTTCTTCTTCTACTTCTTCTTCTTCTTATTGTCTTTTTCTTTCTGCATTTCATACTTTTGCGTCATCCAACATTCCCCTTCTCTCGTTTTCTATTTGCTTTTGTTTTCATGTATTTTCCCATTCCTTTTATCTCCATTTCTTCTTTTTCCTCATCATCATCATCATCATCATAACTTCTTTTTTCCCTTCCTTTTCGTGTAATATTCGTTCCTCTTCTTCCTCCAATCGTATCTACTCGGCAATCCCCGTAACAAGTCGGTAGATATACCTCGTAGGCAGTACATGAATACACCAGAAATCCTGGGGTAATTCGCCTTATTTCCGGCGGATAACTCAAAATGCACACAGGCACTAAATATGTATTTTAGATACACACAAATTGGCTATATATCACCATTGAATGTTGTTTTT
This sequence comes from Cerastoderma edule, assembly GCA_947846245.1. Lineage (NCBI taxonomy): Eukaryota > Metazoa > Mollusca > Bivalvia > Cardiida > Cardiidae > Cerastoderma > Cerastoderma edule. The sequence goes on along the minus strand of OX401409.1, from coordinate 9,511,370 downwards.
ACCCCTTTCATTAAAGATGATCATATCAACACATCTGTGTTTCATATTTTGTCAATCGGCTTTTCTCGGTAATCCCCGGCTTGTTCCGAGTAGATACGATTGCAAACGGACATGCCCTTCGTCAATCTGAACACATCGGGTTTATCAAATGAAAACACCTCTGAAATAATAGGGATGACGCCATATTGGTTCCCAGCGGAATGACGTCACTTTACTTTCGTGTTTATAAATAGATCTTAAATGTGAAATCTAAAAAGTCTTTAAATTTGATTGAGGAAACAACTTAACATGTCACAACAATTTTGCCATTTGGTATGGGTTACTGATAAAAAGATTACTTAAAAGGATGCCCAACCCTTCCATACACATTGAACTACTTAACTTGCACGCTTAGAAAAGGTGTTAATTGGCGGATGCCGATTTACCCGAAAAATTGTAACCCTACACTTATATCCGAGGTGTATTTCACAGCTTACGGAAATACCCGAGTAGTTCCGATTGGCCCTTCGTTGCTGACCTACTTTCAAAAATGGCTCCCCATGGCCTCCGAGGTTATTTTAAGAAATGGCCGAGTGTTCCGATTGTTCTTCCTCTATTACTTCGGATTACCTCAATCTGAAACATGAAATACTCGACAGGTTATTGTAACATTGTTTCATTTAAGCCCGTATAATCCCCAAATCGTCGATCGTCTAGTGTTTGCATAAAGGATAAGTTACCAGTATGACAATAACCCGGTCGCAATAGCCCCTGTACTGCATTCATTTGTATAGTTCTCTTCGTACTTACACATTTAAACAAATCTGCAACTGGCGTTTAGGGAAGTTACTTTTGATAAAAGAGAATTATACGTTATGTCATTTTGTCGATACATTTCTTTGACTTATATCATAAAGAAAGATATACATAATGATAGATTGCGGCTGTCATTTTCCATTTTGACCAGACGGAGAAAACACTTGATATAATGAGTTATTTCTACTAATTTAGGGTTATGTGTTGACAATGCTCTTAAGAAGATATTTCAACAGTAAATGATGTCCTTTCTCAATGATATAGATATTTGGTATAGATTTCGTGAAACAATGCATGGTATAATTCATCAACTAAGTTGAAGAAGAATAATCTCTCGTAAAATCGGGTAGAAAACATCAAAGCAACACAATAGTTCGCCCATTTCGAGCATTGACTGACTGACTGATCGATGAAGAGCGAAATCACATGAGAATCAACGTCTTTCTTTATTTGGTATTCAAAAACTCGTCTGCTGTAAGGACGGTTGAAGACGACTGTTTAAGGGAAAGCGTTTCAAGGAGTTTAAATTTCAACAGTTTCAACGAGATACTTAAGCAGTGGAGAGCCGTCTCCCAAACAACGTGTGTTTGTCTTACCCTGATCTTCATACACCCGTCTCGAGTCGCATACAATGGGAGGCTCCTAACCGTATATGGCCTAGAGAGGAAGTGCTTAGAATGAACAACTTCCTTTTATTAAATAGAATGTTTTAAACTGTATAAATGACAATGGAACTTTGATTTTACACAATTAACCATTATTACCTGCTGCTGATGTCAATTTGATCAGGTTGCAACACATCGTATAGGGAGGTGGTCTGAAGTGTGTAAGGTACATGTAGGGGGGTCTTCTCAACAATGTCGTAACATACACAATGGACGTGATAGTTTTTTTTTTATTTCCTCCATATAAGAAGATTGACATGGGACATAAAGACAGAGTATATAAGGCATTTAATAAGAAAATGACAATAATCAATGTACAACATGATTAAATTCAGATTCAGATAACTCGAGCATCCACATACGTACTTGCTCATGTACATGTGTGCATGTGTTTACGCAATATGAAAACAGGCTTGCAAAAGTACAAGCGCCCTCACACACACAGACAAACATCGACAGACAGTAAATGCTATCAGGCTCGGCTTCGGATCATCACCTTGTCTGAATACATTTACGATGTAAAACACCAATCGTCTATTCTCCATATATCTTTACCTAGTCTCTATGATTGCTTGGCAATATCTCTCACTTGTGGAGTTACTCCTACGACTAAACGATGGTCTTATCTGATAATGAATAGAAACTGCATACTAATACATCGAGCGAGAAAACCATTTAACCCTTTCACAAAAAACAAATTTTCGACTGTCCCAAATTAAAAGAGTTTGCAGACAACATTTCAAAATGTGATGAAATTGAAAAATATTCTTCAGACAGAGCAGAAAACCTTGGGGGAAAAGGGGAAATTGCTCTTAGCGAGCAATTTCTCCTTTTCCCACAATGTTTTCCAGAGTCGTCTGCAACAAAGTGGTTAAATGTCGTCATTGTTTGGCAATGGGTTAAACACTGACGAGTTAACCCCTCGTTTAAAAGACCGCTTTTATCCCCTTATTGTGTCTAAATATACAGAATCTTCAATCATTGTATGGATATATGATGTCTACACAAATGCTCGACACATCATCATGATCATAATTATCAAGGTACTAATTCTTTTACGCATCAGTTATTATCGACTTGTAAAGGTGCACCTGCTTTAGTTACTATTGAAAGATTAGGGGTTGATTGCAACGCGGACATTCCCATGTGTCGCAATTAAACCAAATTCCAAATAACACGTTTTATTTCTTGTTTTTATCTATTCTTTTTGGTCAGTGGCATTTTGTTGCCTTTAGAATTGACCGGTCTGTATACTGAAATTGGTTCAAACCATTATCACAGCCAGGGCAGCCTTTGTACCAACTAAAGGCGAATCATAACCCACGTATTGACGATTATATATCATATCTCTATATGACATAAGCAGTCCATTTGGAAAAAAAGAGAAATCGTTCAGCATGAACAACTTTTATTTCAGCCAAAATGGTTTTTTTTTTCCTGGAATTAACGATTTACCCATTCATACTAATCGCCGTCTGAAGTTGCTTTGAATTTGGACTGGTTACAAAGTCTCATCTGAAGGGATTGTAAGATATTTACTTAACGACAAATTCAACTGGCAAAATAGAAAGGATGGACTGATTAACATTGAAATAAAAATAAAGGCATTTATTTATTCCTATCGTTTGGTAGAACGCATCATTGTATAGTGAGAAAATTGTTCGAACGGGTAGTTTCTCTTCTGCAAACACTGGTTGAAAAAAAAACGGCTTTAATTCTGCAATAAATGATAAAAGTTAAAAACGAGCATAAACTGTTCAAGCTGAAAACACGGAATGTAAATCTGTATAACAACGCCGGTAGATATATCAGTTTACTATTTTCTCAAACATTGTGTATAATCTTTGTACCAGCAGTCACATTCCTTGTGCCCCCGAAATTCTAAACGACAATGGAGATCGAGAAAAAATTTGATAATTTCACCTGAAAAGATAAATTCAATATTTAAAAACAATCAATATCTAATATACTTTTTTGTCACCATGTCTAAAAGTAAACTCTGAAAGGTCTTAATCATACATGATGCATCTTTATGAAAGTTGTGATCTCTCGAATTGTATAACAAAAGGGTAAAGTGTATGATTTTAAACAAATAATGGAATGCAAAACCATTTAGTTTTTACAGCTTTTTAGATCATGTTACAGGTACTTTACACAAGAGTTGTTTGTCACGTCACCCAATACAACTCCACCTCACTACATGGTTAGAGGAAAAACTCAGATACCACTGTGACACTCTGTGTCTTTTATCATAATGATTTCCACTCAGTTAAAAAAAGTTGTTATTTTCTCAAATTGATTTTGGAATATGCTTTTACGTTTGTATTAATTCAGTCACAAATTTTCATATAGCGAATGGAATAAGTTTTCAACAAACCTGAATACTTTCCCATCCTTAAACCTCCAACCCTCCCAGATTCTGCTGCTGTCAATATATAAATCCAAAGCAGACATTTTTCTAGAAGACAGAAATGTCTGTTTGTTATAGTATAAGTGTTGATTGTGATAATTGTATCCAATTCCAACAATTGCTTTAATAGTCATTTTAAGCACACTCGTTAAATGTAGGCACATTTTGGTGAACCGTTCGAAAGATGGAATGGAGGATAGAACTTGTCTTAAATAAATCTATGCCCATATATGGGTATCATAGTTTTGCTGATTCAGTTTTTTCCAACTTATACACCCATCCTCATCTTAAAGATATGCATTCGAACTGACTAGATGATAAACTCTAATGAGCACCCTCAATATGAGGCATAATGAAGACATTATTAGGTTAGTTTATGGTTATTATTTCTAAATCGATCGTAAAATAGGTTATTTCAATCTATATCATTTTTACTGGATCAATAACCAAAGTTTGTCTTAGATGTGGATGTATGAAAGGTTGCAAAGATAATCTCGGTTCTGAAAGGATTCGAGATCACGACCCTCGTGTTGCGAGACGGACACCATACCCCTGGATCATTTCCTCTATATGTTTGATTAAGTTAGCACCAGGAACATGCCACATGACCTCCGAAATCACCAAGCTTGGTCTTCAATTTGCTAGTTCACATGCAAGAAGAAAAAGTACAACTAAACGTTGTTGAAACTATAGAATATGATATGCAAGTAAAGAAGCTATTGAAAGCAAAACTATTTCAGAAATCGCAATTATATCAAAATGTATGAGTCTTTCTATATGCGGTAGATATCAAAACCTCTGTAACGATTCTAGAATTAAAACATATTAGTTCACTGTATACAGCATCTAAAAAATAAGATACAAACTTGCATTGCTTCCAATGCTTGACCTCCTGTGCGTAATCATGCAACAGTTTGGCCAGTTTACAATTTCAAAGAAATTAAGTTTTAACTTCAATTTTTCTTCAAAACTCCGAGCGGCAGCCAATGTTAATACTAAGCCAATTCCCTCGACAAGATGTGGGGAACATCACAACCATTTACATGTACCTGTAAAGGACAACGAGTCAGTAAGGAGTTTTCCCGTTAGTTGTGTTAGGATTCGGCCCGGGAACTTTACACGCACACCTTATATCTATGTACGACATGCAATACAGTGGTTACTGGTTCGATTATCTCCACTTACTGAAAATTCTTCAAATATACCCCCACCCAGATGTCAACTTTCTAAGTTGAACTCAGAAGCAGATAAAAACAGATGCATTTATACTTCACTTAGACATAGGTTATAAGGCATTGTGACAAACTCATAAAATGTTCATAAGGTCCCGAGTTCGATTCTCGTTTACTTGAAAACATATCGTCCAAATTTTAAGAGCGCTAAATTCGCCAGGACTCTTACATTTATCTTACCACTGACTAGCTTTATTTTGGGAGAAATCATTGGAGACGTAAAGAAATAGACAATAATGTCGTTGCAGAGAACATTGATTACAGGAATTGAGTATTACTATACAGTCAGTCGCGTTTGACACAAAGAAAACGAGAAGTGTTGTAAAGCTCTAGTCGAATGGTCTTATTGACAGAGTAGTGAACTTAAAACTCATTCGACCCTAACCACCTGTGTTCAAATCCCTCTTTATAATATACTTTGGGATAGTCTCTAAGTTGACCAATGCAGTGCCAGTAGTTCTCAGCGAACCCAGCCGGTATTGGCATTAACGTTGTAGTCTGTCTCCACAGACTAAAACATGTACATGTCTATAACACTATTAATGTTTATACAACGTAAGGTTTGTCGTGTGGTTTAAGGACTTATGTCGTTGTCAACAATATTTTAGTCATATTGGTCAGGACAATTTACCTTATTCCTGAGGTTGGCTAGTTCATGCATAAGTACAATATTTAATCCAAGGCTTTGACTCCTTTCTTTCATAAATATAAGCACAAATGAACAGTGCGGAAAAAAAAATGATGTCACATTTAATCTAAAAAGCAATAACACGTCCGTCGGATTTCGAACTCCTGACCCTGCAATGCAAGTCGGGCGCCATTACAAATGTGCTTTTAGGGCGTTGTGGTGCAATTTGTCAATTAACCTTATCGAATGAACACAAAAAAAATAGTCATAACTAATAAGTGCTTGATAAAGAGGTTCATTTCTCGAATAACGACCAATCTTTGCCGCGAAATGTCCGTTTGCAAGACAGTGATATCTATCCGTATTCTGGAAAGTTACAAACTGTACTCATGAAGCGTTATATAACTGAAATATTGTTTATGGTGGCATTAAACGCAATCAAAATTGTATTGAGGACAAAGTACGCCTGAAATAATTTGGCCTCCCATGTTTAAACAGCATGTCGTAAAGCGCATTATTCCCCCACATACTTACTATCTACCCCATAGAGAGAAATATACAAGCTCTCCAACATGAAAAGGTATTAAGAAACGGCGATTGCCGAATTTTGACGAATGAATGCGCCTCTCTTTATACAAAAAGTGAGTAGAAACAGTTGTTTCACCAGCAGAACTTGCTATTCCAAACAAATTCTGCTTGTGTCACAATGATTTTCCAATTCGTATGTTTTAATCAATCGTAAGAGTACACAAGTATACAAAGTATTGGGTTCATATTGAATTAGGTCCCCGACACGGTCAATGGTTGTATTCTTTCGCCGCCGCCCTTAATCCATTACCAAACAATTACGGCATTTGGCCACTTTGCTGCAGACGTCTCTAGAAAACAATGTGAGCAATTGCTCCTTTTCCCACAATGTTTTCTGCCCTATCAGGAGTTAACTTTCTAATTTCGTCACATTTTGAAATGTCGTCTGCAAACTTTTTCAATTTAGGACAGTCGAAAATTTGGCGTTTGGTAAAGGGTTAATCCTTCGACAGTGTAAAGTGACAAGACCGAGGCATGAATAGACCGAACTACAGTCAGTACTTCAGGGTTTCTCCACGCCCTTTCAGGTACTGAGCTTATATGTCAATTTAGGCAATCAATCAATCCCTGTACAGTGTGAAAATTGCGGGACTGTTTAGTTTAATCTGATTTATTCTACATCGATTATGAAACAACAGCTTAGATTAATCACTCTGGATCATAACTAGGACTCGCAACGAACGTGGATTAATGAAAGGCCGCATGTCGGAACCCGCTTCTGACGGGATTCGAACCCATGACCCTCGTATCCGGGGGTCGACGCTCTACCCATATACGACTTGCTGGGTGGAGGCATGACTACGTGTTGGAGACCGACATATGGCCAGGGCTTCAAGGTCCTTACAGACAGTGAGTTTCCTAGTGAATTCGTTCGAGAAAATTTGGATAACATTCTCTAGTTTGTTTACAAGATGCACTGCTCTAACGTTGGAATCGTTGTCGGGGGCGTAATTTCGTCGGCTAAAGAATGACAAAATCCTTTTGGAAAGTCTGACACGGACCCGTTTACCGTGACTGTATACCAATCGCTTTCATTGATTCATAATTCGAGGTCGAGCTATTCTCACACTGTTGTGGGATTAATGGGGCTAACGATAGAATACCTAAGTTGAAATGTTCACACAATGCCTGAGATACCAGGACAAACCACGAGACTCGGACAGTATGCCAGTTTCACCCGACAGGAGCTACACACAATATCATTGTACATGTATACATGTAAACGGGGAACGGGGCTCATTGACGGATCATGGCCGGGTGACCTTTTGTCTGATACGGAGTAACATTTAGGTCCGTTCAGTTCTGTTCTGTCCTGACTCTTCTTGTTTGTGAATGCCATCGTTATGCGAGTCCAAATCATATCACGCACGTTGATTCCTGTTTGATATGAGGGCGAGTCTATTCCATTTTAAACCATTATTTTTTATAGGAGCACTAATTGATTACAAGCACACCTATCCATACAACCAGTTATTGTATAAAACAACATACTGTGATCAAAACATGAATCATACTCAAGGTGCATCAGAATGTTCTGTTTTAAAATTCTTTTTTTATAAACCGACTTTGGTAGATAATTGAAAATACAGTCCCTTTGTTGAAATAGTTTTAACAGAAGACATACAGGCCAACTAACTATTTATGTAAGTGTCCAATTAACGCTGAGAATACTGGGTATTTTCTAAAAACAGGTTTTGTGTCGTCTGCTTTCAAACACCTTAAATATCTGCTTAATTTTGATGAGTTAAGATACTCAGAGTAGCAAACAGGTTAGATCACAGGCCAGCCGCCAATTTACTTGGTGGTCGGCCTGAACCCAACCTGTTTGCATTAACATGAGGTCGGTTCCGACACTATAACGGTTAAAATCTAGAAGTTCAACTAACATTTCCCCTTTTTCTTGTGCAAATTGACTGCAACGACAGGCGACAAATAGTTAGGTACGAAGAGATAACATTTTTCTTTCGGTATTGGTTAGAATTGATAGCGCAAAACAAAACAAAATATATTAGGAGCAAGTTTCCGTTTGTCATCATGGTTTCTTAAAATGTCTGTACACAAGGCGTAAAAAGTGAGGCTTCATCGAGTAAAGGGTTAATAGAAATACCAGAAAATAAACAGTTATATAATTATGTATAAACCAACAAAGTAAAAAGAAAATGACAAATAAATGATTGAATAAGCAGGGATTTGTTCAGATGTTAGTATAAAAACCGCCATATTTAACTTATCAATATTCAACTAAATAAACTGAAAAAGATAAATACAATATATAAATAAACAAATAACTAACTAAACTCTTTTCGATTATTGAGTAGCCAGGTTTACTATATAGCCTGAAGAACTCGACTTGTGTTGTGTGAGAGGGCGGGGCTGGGCCGGACCGTTTCGGTTGAGTACACCGGACTTGTTCCATATAGACGGGGGATTCTAGTTCACTCACTATCCCAAACATACCCGAGTAGAGCGGTCACGCCTGGGAATGTGAAAACACTTGTTTAAATCAGAAACTCTGGCACTATTTGAGAAATACGCTGGTGTATACCTTTATTATTTCTCTGTATTATCCTGGTGGGAATTGATTTATATTTTCGAATTGTTTGTTTCGATTCCTGAAACGATCGGGATTTAGTTGTGACGAGAGTGCGGGTGTTTTAAGAGGATTATTGGACTTGTGTGGATTTCTTCGACCCGGGACGTTTTCTCCCCGGATTCCTACGTGTATGCACTCTGTCTAAAGGGCTACGATATAAACCTTTTAAACTGTTAGTTATTGCAATGTTTTCGTAATACACGTGTTGGGATTTGTGACGGACTATCATTATAGTGATATTAGCCCACTGCGGGAAAATGGGACCTAAGGGTAAGTCTGATTATCTTTCATTTGTTTCGTTTGTGTTGATTATTGCTCGGAAGGTCTTGCCTTTGCTCCAAAACATTTGACAAAAAGAACTTTGACAAAAGGAGAATGTGTATTTTCCCTTTTGTAACGATGGTAACACAACTTGGAAACACTATTCTAGATATGTTTTAACAATACCGTCTGTTGTCGCTTTCGAATCGGCGCAGTCACACTATATGATATAAGGTAATTGATTAGCAGCAGTCTATAGAGACACCCTACATGCCAAGTTTACGACATTGTAGCTTTGAGGAAAGTGAGGCACAGAGAAATTTTACACATTGTAATCTTATGAAATCCGTTTATTCAGTTCGCTGACCAACTTCTAGCTTATAACATGATCCTTCCTCGGCAAAAATTATATACAACAACTGCAATACGATTGACAAACATACTTTTTGATATACATAAAGATGGATAAATATCAGGGGCTTGGAAAATCAACCCTGAAGTATACCGAAAGAAGAAAGGAAGTCGGCCCTTAGCGATCAAATACCTGAATAAATGAAATTAAGATTACTCTAAAGCACATTGTGTTTTATTTATAAGAGTATATTTTTCCATTTAAAAGCTTTGGTAAATAAAACACTTTTTTCACAATAAAAAACGAAAAATGATGAATAATGTATTATTTGAAAAAAGCAATTATATCGAGACTGCATTTAGAAATGTGAATATATATAGTAGCGATATCATTAAATAAAGAAATATAATGAAAACGAGATATAATGATACCGATACTACCATGGACATGTTAGGTAATGATGCTTTTGAAATGTATTATCAAACTGATTTTGTAAAGGGATAATTAAGCATTAAAAGATCCAATTCATAGAATATGTTTGAAAATCCAATTGGAATTAACGCGGCGATAAAACGCCAGGGGCTTAATATGATTACAAAAGAAAAGGAATGCATTGTAAATTAGTACATACAAAAGGTTGAATGCTTCCCTCTAGAAATACTGTCAAAGGAGTGCGAAACTGGATAGCCTGCCACCATTCCCGGGTATTGAAATATACATCAGAGGAAATCAATAGAATTCACATCGGTCGATTATGTCTCGATTATAAACAGTCCATATATGTGGGAGACTGTGTGGCCAGTCCAAATATCAAAGCGGTCTCTTCAGACCTCTTTAGTTAAGGCGATACGATTACGTGATGTACCACGGAGTCAGGGGGTAGTTGGTCCGTTAACCCTTTACCACACGCCAAATTTTCAACTGTCCCAAATTGAAACAGTTTGCAGACGGCTTTTCATAATGTGATGAAATTGCAAAAAAAATCTTCTGATATGGCAGAAGACATTGTGGGTTTTTCCCGCCAATGTTTTCCAGGGTCGTCTGCAACAAACTAGTAAAGTGTCGTTATTGTTGGGCAATGGGTTAAATATAACTTAGTAAACACTTGCGATGGAATCTCTTTAAGTTGGACTTAATGCCTTAATCATCGTTACAGTATTGATTTGGATGCATTCATAATGCTACCAGTAGCAGACCAGGTAAACGTTTTGTATTACCCATAGACACTTCACACCAACATATTTAGCCGTTACCGGGGATTGAACCACTGGCGTCCCGTTGCACACCCCTGACTCTGACATGTGAAACATCACCAGATCGGAAATGGATTGATAACATTCATAATTGCCTAACAAGCAATACTTTTTAATTTGTTAAAATGGCAGTTTTATTTCGCGTAATACACCAAGGGTGTTTACAATATTAAAAACATGTTTATTTCTTCTATTTGTTGAATGAAAACATCCAAGTAAAGTTATCTCATCGCTTTGACAAAAAGCTTTGCACTATACATAAAATTATTGTAACATGATCTTTGTTCTAATAAAAATAAAATCGACTGAACGGAAATGTAAACTCGTTTTTGCAAAAGGTACTCTAATCAATTTAGCTTAATTAGTGTGTATCAGTACTCACATTAGTTTCGGTTTCGCACGTGGGGTATGTTTCGTGAATTTGGACAAGCAACATTTCTCTTGAGTGGTACTCATGTTTGATATATTTAGCAAGTGAATTCGTTATGGTATGGAAAGGTCAGCGTGTATATACCCGATGGCCTAGCTCTGGCCTTCCCGTAATGTAACAGTCTCAACTATTACGCAATAATTGCAATGTGTGTTGTTTTTAATTCAGCTTTTAAATACCCGTTCATTTAATCTTTACCAATCTTTGTCTATATCATACAGCCGTAGGCACGAGCGTTGGTCTTTGTCAAATGGTTGCGACGAAATGAAAATAAGTCCGGTAGTTTGATACCAATCTAAATTAAAAACATAAAGAAATGATAAGAACATTGCATTGGCAAAGAAAGTCCTATAAAGTAAAGGGTAAAGATAATACATTTGCTGAAGTTTTCTCTAGTAATTTCAAATCAGTTTGAAGATGTACAAAGCAGACATTTTACAGCTCCGGATGACTGTTATCAGATTTGTCAGGAGCTGCCCAAAAGGACGAAGGTGGCAACTGGTCATAGCTGTGGACGGAAGTGGTTCCACATGGCTATCTGTGATGATTCCCTTACACCGGGTTTAACCGTGACTACTCGGTCATTTCCGTAGCCTGAAAAATATGTCTTCATTGGATGACCCGATGGGTTCAGATTCATCATTGTGCGGGAATAGAGAAGATTTAACATAGTTACCCCCCTTTCTCGATGATATACCTCTTTGAAGTTCTTTTTTTAATAATAGTTTCATCCCCAAATTATATGGACAATTCTGCTTTTCCCCCACTTGATTGAAAGTTAGTTAAAGATGTTCAAGTTCAAGTTCAAATAGTTTATTGACATATAAACTAAAACATAGTTTGTTGTCAAACATATGTACAACATACGAATTCATTAAATGCATAAACATGGCAATACAAACACATAAATGAGAAAAATGTGACTTTTGAATGAAAAAGGCTTATTCATGGAATACAAAAGAAAGATGAATAAGACAGTAAGGACATAATACTAAATACTTGGTAATGAAAAAAAAAGATGAACATGCGTAGAATGATCTTTTGTAATCACACATGTGTTAATTCTATATCTATCAAAATGTTAACTATATGTCATGTTGGTACGCTCGTCGGAAGATGCATCAAAGTGAGGTGTTGTGAAGTAAAGGGTTAATCGATCGTGGAACATTCGGGTCATTATGTTATGACAAAAGGAAAAATATTGTTGTAGAAATAGAAATTAGCTACAAATGCTATCATGGCCTTAAGCATAGGAATATCAACATTTCTCTCATACGGATAGTGTGGTTAGTCCAAATTCAAAACGACGTCAAAGTGTAGAAGGCGGATAATATGTAAAAGAATACGGATATATTTTCAATTTCAAATATCTTTTGGCCTTTTGACGCGGGAATGCCTTACGCCATCCGTTACAAGTACATCAAAACCGTATAACCAATATCAATGATAAACAGTTCATTTTGAGAATTTACCCTTTGCTGCTTTACCATTAAATCAATGGAATCCAAAGAAAACCTATTTCAACATTTGCCCTCCAAGATACATGTAGTAGCCCCCTGTTCGGTAAAAATGGACCACCCTTCGCCGTTAGGTAGAGGGCGGACGTATGCCAATTTCTAATAACTAATTACGAATTAAGATAAATATATGGGACACGTGTCTGAGAGGACAAGTTTTCGAGGGGGCAACTGTCCGGGAGGACAGGTGTTCGAGGGGCAAATGTCTGAGAGGCGAAAGTACGAGAATCAACCTTCATAACACGATCTCCTTCAATGTTGTTTGGTTATTTCGGTATCACCGTCTTTATTCTTAGTAAATCTTGTGTTCGATAGTGCTGCTGACAAACTCGAACTATTGCACCAATCTCTTAGTGTATATGTGTACATGTAACTAGCTTAAATCCATGGATTATTCAAAGAATAGGTTTGTTTTTTTCTAATTGAATAGATTAATTAAAGAACGAAGCTGTTAACGGTTTGACACGCAATCCCTTTGTCTATACGCATGTCTTTCTATACGCTGTGTATCCATGTCCTACATACATGTATGTTTGTGATTTTGTCACATACAACGGGCGTCTCTAAAACGTATGTTTGCTTTTATCTGCCAGTACATTGAACATGTTGCAAATCCTCACGAGTCCAATCGAAGAACATTGGACCACTTATTTTGACACGTATATGTTCGTACTCACGTTTTGAAGTAAAGAGTACCAACATGTTTTAGTTTTGTAACGGCCTTCCTGGATACACCAGTACTGGTCTAGGGGCCTGAATTGACGTATCAAAGGTTTTAATATGTAAATATGGGAACACAATATTCAGGAAATAAAGTTTCTGGAGGAATATTTTGAATGAATGTGTTGGAATCGCTTTCTAAAGTCCTCGAGCCAAATTGGAATTTATGAAGTAAGGGATTAAATCAAAATGTTGCTTGGTATTTCGTTCATCTGGTTACCGTCCACTCCCACACCGATATTTAACACGTACTACTTTCACAACACACGGATTGGGGGCGATTTATTTCCCATATTTGGGTAGTGACATTAAGCTGGTCCTGTGAGAGAATTCGTCGCTGAATTCCTAAAGGCCGACCATATATTACTTAATTTGACCATAAAGATCATCATTAACAACACATGGAAACAGTTCATGTATATTCACATGTTAACAAGACATACATTTTTATGTCTTTGCTTTTTATTAACAAATAATTGCTTGTTTTGTGTTGTGTTAACATTATACCAGGTTATAATTGCCCCATCCTTTGCACAGTCTCTTAAAAAAATGGGGATTTACACACCTATCATTCCAACCCGTATCTCTAACGACAACCGCTTCTTTTACTAGAATTTTCTACCATAAGATAACCCGTCGTTATTCTCTTCTAAAGGCCGCCCTTCTAGTTACATATCAGTCGACAAGTGCTAATGATGGGGGAACTAATGCATATTTGCTTAAAGAACTAAAATATCCTTTTATTCCTACATATACACGTACGCAAAACAAGAACAATTTGGTAAATTTCAATAATTAAGAATGGAATTTCGGGTTTACTAAGATGATTGATAAATAACTCTGTATTTACCCTCAGGCCTTCGCGTTTAACTTTAAAAGTAAAAAGGGGAGTGAAGCGATAACGATCATCGTTGTACCATTCTAGCGGCGAGGAAGGCAGATGTCCATCGCTGTTGCATCAGTTGGGACAACAATTCTGTTCAGTATCAGATAAACTTGACAATTACCAGACTGCATTTAGATATGGCTGTTTCCCAAACTGTTGTATTCCCTAATGCGTGTAGATAACACAAGACATGTTTACAGTCAAGTTCGTGATTGCAGTACGAATGAACAAGTCATCATTTTATCACAACGGTTTCTATCATAACGAACATATTCATTGTCGTATTATCTTTTCGTCTGTCGTTGTTTTGAATTAAGGCATACACCTATATATTGAGTGGGTTAAGAAGATATAGGGACACCATACACCCCACTTCCTTTCAATGGGAAACACGCCCTGAAATAGATCTAATACATAATCATTCACATCTAATGGAATCGCACACATGTATAACGTAAAGACATAGCACAACAACGTTGTTTGAAATGAAGTTCTTATAAACTCATCTAACTTGGATCATTCTTGATTAGCCGTTTGTTATAAACTCATCTAACTTCGATCATTCTTGATTAGCCGTTTGTTATAAACTCATCTAACTTCGATCATTCTTGATTAGCCGTTTGTTATAAACTCATCTAACTTGGATCATTCTTGATTAGCCGTTTGTTTATACAAGCCATAGACAGAATACTTCAGGTACCTTAGACATGTATAAAATATCGTACGTAGCTCCTTTTGAGTAACCAAACGACTTATTTGGCTTTATAGCTACTGTTTAAAGAACATGTTTGTGAGTTTGAACCGTTTATTGACCATATAGACACCGTACTTTGAAAAACAGTTTTGAAATCTATGAATAGGATTATGGATCCGCATGTATTCAACCATTACATGACACTTTACAACGATATGATGTCACATTGATACTACTTAATATCCCTCTCCGCGTGGGTTCAAATCCTGAGAGGGATATGGAGTTTTATGAGAGGCAGTCTCCCGACTGACTTACGGAATAGCGATGGTTCTACCCTGCCTTGACCAGCCCTTATGGGCAGTTGAGTATGGGGTCTTCCTCCATCATTAAGAGTTGGGCATCGCTACATAACTGAAATAATGTTGATGTGATGTAAAACCCATATAAAAAACTACTTAATAAGGATGTTATGTGCATTATGCAGTTCAAGAAGGAAACTTACCTATTCATAGCAAGTATAATGAAATACAATGTGTTGTCATGTCAGGCCATTACTGAAAGTTTCCTTGCTTTAAATTCGATGTTGTTCTCCTATTTATGCTGGTAGTCTGTGGTCCTAGCCCATGCGTTCACTTTGCAGATATACACACGGGTTAGAACCCCAGGTAAGGGTCGTGTCCATGAGTGATAAGATCTGTAATAAGACCTGTAAATGATAAATAACATCTTCACAAGTCACTTGAATGAAAAAAGGGCATTTATTTACTACATTTGGAGATGTTTCTAACGCAACGCCTTTTCTAATTGATAATGCTTTAAAATCAAAAATGATTTTTTAAAAAATAAATAACTAAAAATAATTGAAAAGAATCTATAACTAAGATCAAATAAAATGAAATAAATAATAACGAAGCTATCCAATGTTACAAATTTTTGATATTACTCGTTAATACTCATTTGAACCATATTTGCCTTTATAAAATCTTTGTTTTAGATGTAAAGCACATCTAGACCAACACATATAAGTATCGATATAAAAATACCTTTCTCCCTCCTGCCAAAGGTTGAAATCGCACAATATCAACACCCCAACGCACCCGACTTTCACATATGAGTGATTATATCACAGGTTTGCACGGGGTTCGTCAGATGACCACATATGCGATCAACAACTTCGATAAAAACCTAGACATTTCTGATTCGTACAGTGTAGGGAGACACTCTTTCATGAAAATCCAAATGACGTCACTGCGATTTAAACTTAAGTTTAGAGTTGACAATGAAGACAATGAAGATAAGTTTAACAAACTGTTTAAAAACTCCAATTAACATCTGTCATACTCTCCTTGGTTTTTAATTTAATGTATTTCGGGATGTTGATTAAATCTGAGATTAGCTTTGAGGACAGTTGCTTCAGAAACATTATCGTAAAAAAGTCATATTATACCTGAGTTGGCTAAAACATGAAACATTCTTTCCGACCTATGGTCATGACAATGTTTGCATTAGTAAGTTTAAAATAGAACTGTCAACTTGCATTCATATGTCTATACACAATCATTCAGTATAGCAAAATGCAAACATTAACATAACTCATGTAAATTATGGGAGTAAAGTATGCATTTAAACTCGACATTAGATTTTGTCATCTGCTATTTTTGGAATCGGAAATTCATAAAAAAACAATACGCAAAAAGGAAAACCAAAATTGTTTAAGAAAAAATTAAAGTAATCTTTTAATAAAAATATTTTCAGGAAAAATGACACGTTCAATACAGATTCTGTACTTGATATTATTATGCCAAATACCAACAACAACAACTTCTAGTACAGCCGCCCCAACAACTACTAGTACAGCCGCCCCAACAACAACTACTAGTACAGCTGCCCCAACAACAACTAGTACAGCCGCCCCAACAACTACTACTACAGCCGCCCCAACAACAACTACTAGTACAGCCGCCCCAACAACAACTTCTAGTACAGCCGCCCCAACAACAACAACTACTACAGCTGCCCCAACAACAACTAGTACAGCCGCCCCAACAACAACAACTACTACAGCTTCCCCAACAACAACTACTAGTACAGCCGCCCCAACAACAACTACTAGTACAGCAGCCCCAACAACAACTACTACAGCTGCCCCAACAACAACTACTAGTACAGCCGCCCCAACAACAACTACTAGTACAGCCGCCCCAACAACAACTACTAATTTACAATACGCCCCCAACAACAACTACTACAGCTGCCCCAACAACAACTACTAGTACAGCCGCCCCAACAACAACTACTAGTACAGCCGCCCCAACAACAACTAGTACAGCCGCCCCAACAACAACTAGTACAGCCGCCCCAACAACTACTACTGCAGCCACCCCAACAACAACTACTAATACAGCCGCCCCAACAACAACTACTAGTACAGCCGCCCCAACAACAACTACTACAGCTGCCCCAACAATAACTACTAGTACAGCCGCCCCAACAACTACTAGTACAGCCGCCCCAACAACGACTACTAGTACAGCCGCCCCAACAACAACTAGTACAGCCGCCCCAACAATAACTACTACTATAGCCGCCCCAACAACTACTAGTACAGCCGCCCCAACAACAACAACTACTAGTACAGCTGCCCCAACAACAACTACTAGTACAGCCGCCCCAACAACAACTACTAGTACAGCCGCCCCAACAATAACTACCAAAATTTGCAGCCGCCCCAGCAACAGCTACTAATTTACAGCTGCCCCATCAGCGACTACTAGTACAGCCGCCCCAACAACAACTAAGTACAGCCGCCCCAACAACAGCCTACTAGTACAGCCGCCCCAACGCAGCGGCTACTAGTACAGCTGCCCCAACAACAACTGGTGCGGCCGCCCCAGCAAGCTACTACTACAGCCGCCCACAACAACCTTCACTACAGCTTTGACGGCGTAACGAACAGCCATGCCCCAACAGCAAGCTAAGTGCAGCCACGCCCCAGCAGCTACTACTA
The DNA here is from genome assembly GCA_947846245.1 of Cerastoderma edule. Lineage (NCBI taxonomy): Eukaryota > Metazoa > Mollusca > Bivalvia > Cardiida > Cardiidae > Cerastoderma > Cerastoderma edule. The sequence goes on along the minus strand of OX401409.1, from coordinate 9,493,339 downwards.
CAGCCGCCCCAACCCAGCAGCTACTGGTACAGCTGCCCCCAGCAACAACTAGTTACAGCCGCCCCAACAACTACTAGGTACAGCCGCCCCAACTTAATAGCTACTAGTACAGCTGCTAGCAACAACTGAACATTACCGCCCCAACTGACTACTAGTACAGCCGCCCCAGCAACAGCTACTAGTACGGCTGCCCCAACAGCAACTACTGCTACGGCTGCTAGCTTAGCAGCTACTAGTACAGCTGCCCCAGCAACAACTAGTGCAGCCGCCCCAGCAACTACTAATTGCAGCCGCCCAAACAGCAACTACTAATTTTAGCCGCCCCATCAGCGACTACTAGTACAGCCGCTAACAACCAACAAGTACAGCCGCCCCAGCAAGCAACTACTACTACGGTAACCCCAGCAACAAGCTAATTTACAGCCGCCCCAACAACAACTACTAGTACAGCCGCCCCAACAACAACTACTAGTACAGCCGCCCCAACAACAACAACTACTACAGCCGCCCCAACAACAACTTCTAGTACAGCCGCCCCAACAACTACTACTACAGCCGCCCCAACAACTACTACTACAGCCGCCCCAACAACAACTACTAGTACAGCCGCCCCAACAACAACAACTACTACAGCTGCCCCAACAACAACTTCTAGTACAGCCGCCCCAACAACAACAACTACTACAGCTGGCCCAACAATAACTACTAGTACAGCCGCCCCAACAACAACTACTAGTACAGCCGCCCCATCAACGACTACTAGTACAGCCGCCCCAACAACAACTAGTACAGCCGCCCCAACAATAACTACTACTACAACCGCCCCAACAACAACTAGTACAGCCGCCCCAACAACAACTACTAGTACAGCCACCCCAACAACAATTACTAGTACAGCCGCCCCAACAACTACTAGTACAGCCGCCCCAACAACTACTACTACAGCCGCCCCAACAACAACAACTACTACAGCTGCCCCAACAATAACTACTAGTACAGCCGCCCCAACAACAACTACTAGTACAGCCGCCCCATCAACGACTACTAGTACAGCCGCCCCAACAACAACTAGTACAGCCGCCCCAACAACAACTTCTACTACAGCCGCCCCAACAATAACTACTAGTACAGCCGCCCCAACAACAACTACTAGTACAGCCGTCCCATCAACGACTACTAGTACAGCCGCCCCAACAACAACTAGTACAGCCGCCCCATCAACAACTACTAGTACAGCCGCCCCAACAACAACTAGTACAGCCGCCCCAACAACAACTACTAGTACAGCTGCTCCAACAACAACTACTAGTACAGCCGCCCCAACAACAACTACTAGTACAGCCGCCCCAACAACAACTACTAGTACAGCTGCCCCAACAACTACTAGTACAGCTGCCCCAACAACAACTACTAGTACAGCTGCCCCAACAACAACTAGTACAGCCGCCCCAACAACTACTACTACAGCCGCCCCAACAACAACTACTAGTGCAGCTGCCCCAACAACAACTACTAGTACAGCTGCCCCAACAACAACTAGTACAGCCGCCCCAACAACTACTACTACAGCCGCCCCAACAACAACTACTACTACAGCCGCCCCAACAACTACTATTACAGCCACCCCAACAATTACTAGTACAGCCGCCCCAACAACTACTAGTACAGCCGCCCCAACAACAACTAGTACAGCCGCTCCAATAACAACTACTAGTACAGCCGCCCCAACAACAACTAGTACAGCCGCCCCAACAACTACTAGTACAGCCGCCCCAACAACAACTACTAGTACAGCCGCCCCAACAACAACTTCTAGTACAGCCGCCCCAACAACTACTAGTACAGCCGCCCCAACAACAACTACTAGTACAGCCGCCCCAACAACAACTACTAGTACATCCGTACCCCAACAACAACTTCTAGTACAGCCGCCCCAACAACTACTAGTACAGCTGCCCCAACAACAACTACTAGTACAGCCGCCCCAACAACAACTTCTAGTACAGCCGCCCCAACAACTACTAGTACAGCTGCCCCAACAACAACTACTAGTACAGCCGCCCCAACAACAACTACTAGTACAGCTGCCCCAACAACAACTAGTACAGCTGCCCCAACAACAACTACTAGTACAGCCGCCCCAACAACAACAACTACTACAGCTGCCCCAACAACTACTAGTACAGCTGCCCCAACAACAACTACTAGTACAGCCGCGCCAACAACAACTACTAGTACAGCTGCCCCAACAACAACTAGTACAGCTGCCCCAACAACAACTACTAGTACAGCCGCCCCAACAACAACAACTACTACAGCTGCCCCAACAACAACTAGTACAGCCGCCCCAACAACTACTACAGCCGCCCCAACAACAACTACTAGTGCAGCTGCCCCAACAACAACTACTAGTACAGCTGCCCCAACAACAACTAGTACAGCCGCCCCAACAACTACTACTACAGCCGCCCCAACAACAACTACTAGTGCAGCTGCCCCAACAACAACTACTAGTACAGCCGCCCCAACAACAACAACTACTACAGCTGCCCCAACAACAACTACTAGTACAGCCGGCCCAACAACAACTACTAGTACAGCCGCCCCAACAATAACTACTACAGCTGCCCCAACAACAACTACTAGTACAGCCGCCCCAACAACAACTACTAGTACAGCCGCCACAACAACAACAACTACTACATCTGCCCCAACAACTAGTACAGCCGCCCCAACAACAACAACTACTACAGCTGCCCCAACAACAACTACTAGTACAGCCGCCCCAACAACAACTACTAGTACAGCAGCCCCAACAACAACTACTACAGCTGCCCCAACAACAACTACTAGTACAGCCGCCCCAACAACAACTACTACAGCCGCCCCAACAACAACTACTAGTACAGCCGCCCCAACAACAACTACTAGTACAGCCGCCCCAACAACAACTACTAGTACAGCCGCCCCAACAACAACTACTAGTACAGCCGCCCCAACAACAACTAGTACAGCCGCCCCAACAACAACTAGTACAGCCGCCCCAACAACTACTACTGCAGCCACCCCAACAACAACTACTAATACAGCCGCCCCAACAACAACTACTAGTACAGCCGCCCCAACAACAACTACTACAGCTGCCCCAACAATAACTACTAGTACAGCCGCCCCAACAACTACTACTACAGCCGCCCCAACAACGACTACTAGTACAGCCGCCCCAACAACAACTAGTACAGCCGCCCCAACAACAACTACTACTACAGCCGCCCCAACAACAACAACTACTAGTACAGCCGCCCCAACAACAACTACTAGTACAGCCGCCCCAACAACAACTACTAGTACAGCCTCCCCAACAACTGCAACTACTACAGCCGCCCCAACAACGACGACTAGTACAGCCACCCCAACAACAACTAGTACAGCCGCCCCAACAACAACAACTAGTACAGCCGCCTCAACAACAACTACTAGTACAGCCGCCCCAACAACAACAACTACTACAGCCGCCCCAACAACAACTTCTAGTACAGCCGCCCCAACAACTACTACTACAGCCGCCCCAACAACTACTACTACAGCCGCCCCAACAACAACTACTAGTACAGCCGCCCCAACAACAACAACTACTACAGCTGCCCCAACAACAACTACTAGTACAGCGGCCCCAACAACTACTACTACAGCCGCCCCAACAACAACTACTAGTACAGCGGCCCCAACAACTACTACTACAGCCGCCCCAACAACTACTACTACAGCCGCCCCAACAACTACTACTACAGCTGCCCCAACATCTACTACTACAGCCGCCCCAACAACTACTACTACAGCCGCCCCAACAACTACTTCTACAGCCGCCTCAACAACTACTACCACAGCCGCCCCATCAACTACTACTACAGCCGCCCCACCAACTACTACTAGTACAGCCGCCCCACCAACTACTACTACAGCCGCCCCACCAACTACTACTAGTACAGCCGCCCCACCAACTACTACTAGTACAGCCGCCCCACCAACTACTACTACTACAGCCGCCCCAACAACTACTAGTACAGCCGCCCCATCAACTACTACTACAGCCGCCCCACCAACTACTACTAGTACAGCCGCCCCACCAACTACTACTAGTACAGCCGCCCCACCAACTACTACTACTACAGCCGCCCCAACAACTACTACTACAGCCGCCCCAACAAATACTACTACAGCCGCCCCAACAACTACTACTACAGCCGACCCAACAACTACTACTACAGCCGCCCCAACAACTACCACTACTACAGCCGCCCCAACAACTACTACTACAGCCGCCCCAACAACTACTACAGTAGCCCCAACGACTACTACAGCCGCCCCAACAACTACTACTACAGTCGCCCCAACTACTACTACAGCCGCCCCAACAACTACTACTACAGTCGCCCCAACAACTACTAGTACAGCCGCCCCAACGACTACCACAGCCGCCCCAACAACTTCTACTACAGTCGCACCCACAACTACTACAGTCGCACCAACAACAACTACAACAGAGGCCCCAACAACAACTACTACTCCGCCAACTTCGACCCAGGGCCCAACAACATGTAGTAAATACAAGCACATTTTTTAATGCTTTTGTTTCCCAAAATACAGTTGGCTCTTCATTCCAGAATTTTATCCAATGATTTTACATCAATATTCTTCCCAAGATTTCTTTTCAAAGCCGCCCTCATTAACTCCTAACGTTGTCCGATCGACTTTACTTTTATTATTTGCAAACCATGAGCTTTTCAATAGACAACTTGAATACCTTTTATTCCCAGTTGGTCACTGAGACATTCTTAACTAACTTGCACCGACGCATCTATATCATACGCCTTCGAAAATAGTTTTGCAAAAAGGAAATAAATGATAGCTGAATGGAAAGAAAAGCATTAAAATAGAACCTTCACATATAGAGTTGAAGGGGTTTTGCGTTTTTCAAAATTAATGTTAAGACACCCAGATTAAAGCTGTTTGTTCACAGATGTCAGGAACTTTGAAAGCTTTTACTTAACTTCTTAAAACTCTACAACATGTGTACTATTGTATGACGACCTTTAAGTGCCTGTTTTCAGTAAAACGATATGTATTTTGATTCAAAAGCGCTGCAGCTGTTTCCAGATTTACCATATAAATTCAATTGCACATGCTTAAACATTTTGTCGCTTCCTGAATCGATTATGCTTTCAATATGCTTTCTTGATTGCATATCATACACCTATACACACATTGTATTGTTTCAACAACATTTCATTTTGCCTTTCAAATGTTTTCAAATGTGACCAAGGCGCTTTAATTCTGTACTTCAGCCTTTGATTTTGCGTACGGGTCTGCGGACAGCAATGACAACCAACAGATCGGACCCCTGGATGACGAGTGTTTGGGGCCTTACGCTATCAACCGCTTGCCTGTACCCTTCAGGGGACAAACATTCAGCCAATATTACGTGAGTTACATTATCATTAGATTTACATTATTCAGACAATCTCGCTTAACCCCTTACCAAACGTCAAATTTTCGACTGTCCAAAATTGAAAGAGTTAGCAGACGACATTTCAAAATATGACGTAATTGAAAATTAATATTCTGTTAGAGTAGGAAACATTGTGGGAAAAGGAGAAATTGCTCGTGACGAGCAATTTCTCCTTTTCCCACAGTGTTTTCAGATTCGTCTGCAACAAAGTGGCCAATTGTCGCTAATGTTTGGCAGTGTGTTAAACAATATGTAACAAGTTATTTAGTCTGAGGCTTTTGTTAGACAGGACGCAAGCCATTTACAAAGCTTCTACTTAAGCGTTCTTCATGACCGGTGACCGTTATAAATCGTAAGTTATTTTAAACGCCATTACTCTGTCTCCTTTTGCTATGATCGTTTGAATATGAATTGTTTTTTTTATATAGTACATGTTTGCTTCTTATCATTTGCTGGTTTATAGAACCCTACGTTACATCGGAGTCTGCCGGGAGAGTCAAGTTCAGTGGCTACCATGTGGATTGCCGGATACACAATAATATGACACAACAATAGACAATAATATGACGCGGTCTTATTGAAAGCAGAGGCAGATGCCTTAATGCTATATGGAGCAACTATTCTATATTTTACTTATTTTTATTTCTGATAATAGGTAGAAAGCGATTATGAGCTATTAACTCTGTACGATTACGTGAGTCAATACGCTCACAGCATTTATCAACACACGTCCACATGTGGATTAGTGTTACTGATTTAATTCAAAGTAAATATGAAAAATAAGAAATAATTCATTTGTATGAGGTTACGTGGAGCTCAATTTGATTGAATTAAGAAATAAGCTCGTCACTCAATTTGCCATAGTGGTTTCTTAATTGTTTTCTTCTGCAAGCGCGTCAAGGCAACGAACTATAAAGTCCGTATGACATTTATTTTAAATACAGAAACTTATGAGGTTTAACGTCATGTCAACAATTTCTCCCGAGTTCAATTTAACCATAGGTCTAACGACTTCACAGGGATTCATCAGTATTAGGGCTTTATACATCTCTCACCTCATCCTCCATGTGTCGCAAGTTAACTGATTACATCGTCTGTCTAGTTCTCTATCCTAATGCCATATGTCTTTTCCAGATTTGTACGAACGGTCTTCTCTGTTTCGGCAATCCCTATACCGCCTACTCGATACCGGGTACGGGTGATAACATCGGTACATCCGGGCGGTACTGTCTCGCCCCGTACTTTAGCGACCTGTTCCTGACGAGTTCGGCGTCCATCTGGTTCCGTGATCTCGATACTACGGTTACCAACACGGACCCCATTGTGGAGACCTCTAAACAGGTGGTGTTCAACAACACCGGCGACGACATTACGCCCTTGTTCATCATCAAGGTCACGTGGGAGGAGGTCTCCGATTTCTACGTACCGGAACAGGTGAGGCTCTATATGGGTAGCGTGACTAAATGACTTAACCCATTACCAAACAATAATGACATTTAACCACTTATTGCAGACGACTCTGGAAAACATTGTTGGAAAAGGAGAAATTGCTCTTAACGAGCAATTTCTCCTTTTCCCACAAGGTTTTCTGCCCTATGAAGTTATTTTTCCATTTCATCACCTTGTGAAATGTCGTCTGCAAACTTTTTTAATTTGGGACAGTCGTGAATTTGGCGTTTGGTAAAGGGTTAAGAAGACTATTTGCGTGTGTCAAACCCTATATGCGTGCTAATATCCTAAATAAAATACATTACAATACAATATTGTACTCTGACAGGTCATTGGAAGCGACTTGGACATTGCTTGTCTCATTATCTTATTATAAGGGAATTGTATTTTGAACTTACGCACGGTCTAAGCACAAGATGTTATGTAAATATGCACAGACAGAATGTGCTGTAGTTCAAATACGTTGAAACGTTTTTGGATCTGAATACACAATTCTTCATTGTGTAAAGGCCCTTAATTAATACCAAAAACTAACATTAATTCAAGTGGCTAATCCCAAGTATGAATCATAAAACAGTACCAACAGCTAATATATACAGTTTTTAGGAATTCAATTTTGATACGTAGTTTTCCCTTTTGGGGTTGGCGAAACGGTTATCTTCCGTACTATAGACTGGCCAATTCGTAATCGTTTTTCGATGGAAGTCTATTTTACTGTGGAGTGTCCTTTGGCATGACACATTTCCTAGCTTAGTATTGGTTTGCTGTCCAGTGAACGTGTAATATAAGTCTCAAGACTGAGCTCTGTATATACATACATTGAAAAAAAAAACAAATATCTCAATTTTAGATATTCCGAACCTTGGGTCTTCACATTTCTTCCTCCTGCATTAGAATTCGTTTGTGACCTGTAAAATCCTCATCAAACCGCTTTTCATATTGGGATCCTCGCATCTAAGGAAGGGGTGTGAAGTGCAAACATATGATATATGTGGATACCTGCGTCCTCAAATCAAAATGTTTCTAGAGAAGCAGGATTGATACATTTACAAATCTGACTCACGATAGGACTGACAAGAAGCGATATTTTAATAAGTCACGATGTAAAAACAATCCTGAGTATTGGTTGCCTCGTCTTTTTTAACATCAAACATGGTCTTTCTTCAACACCATTACGGTCAATGATGGCCAGTGAATCTGCCACGTATAGCTGCATGTGACCTTGTGTACACAACATTGTAAACTATCGATCTTCTCTTTCTTGAGCAATACACTGTGTTCTACAGAAAATATATCGTGTCATGGCATGATAAATAAAGGCATATGTATATAATTAGATAATATCTTCTCTTCTTCCAGAATGCAACCTTTCAAGCAGTCTACGTGACTGACGGAGCAAAGGGATACGGATTCTTTTACTACAAGTCGGGCGCAATGCTCATTTCCGACGATTCATCGGAAGTATTTATCGGCTCGCTCGTAGATGATACGGCCATTGGACTGACCAACTCGGCGGATAATAGTTATCTACAGCAGGCGGACGTGAACCTGAATCTCGGCGGTAAGTGGTCGGTTGTAACACAGTCTCTGGTGAGGTAATCAAACTTTCCCCATACTCAGGTGATCTTTCCAACGCAAATACCAGATATCGCAAGAGTTGTGTCCAACCAATAAAATGCACGACGAGCGCTGGTCGCGTTCAATTGACCAAACAACTCGATGGCGGGTTGTTGTCATCCTAGATTGCTAGCAATTAAATTCAAAGTACATTTTATTACGCAAATGAGTAAATATAATAAAACATATATAACAGTGTGCCTATTTCTGACACGCCAATAACAATCTTAGTCTATAGGCCTATCTTGAGCCGATTAATGCAGAGACATATATAACATGTCTCTGATCAATGTTATACCGAAAAAGAAAACATTTTTCTCGTCATTAAAGAACAAAAAGGGCAAACCGACATAGTCTGATGGTTACTATCCTTAAGTACAGTGTGGCGATAAACATGATTCCTTTAAAAACAAATTTTATTAATTCACCACTCCACATTGAGTTTTGTGATCGCTACAAACAGGGAGAAAGATAATAGAAGAACATTTTATTTCAACTGAAGCATATACAGCTCATGGTTGATAAATTATATAACAATAAATTCATCTTCGCATACAATTGTAGGAATGGTAAACATACATACGCCCACACACACCCACACACACCCCCACACCCCCACCCACGCACACCCATACATACGCTCACACATACACACAACAATAGATCTGACATCTTTTGCAGTATTTATCAGACTATAACTAATCAGACAGTAGAGTGGCAAAAGAGAAAAGGTGCGTTATGCGCAATTTTTCTGATTGTTGTAACGTCACAATACATCTGTAGTTGCGATTTAGATCGTTATAAAACAAACATATATCTTTCATTTTAGATTGTCAAGGACGAGCGATGTTCAATGATGCGCCTAATCAGGCGCAGATTATTAGTCCCGAGGCCGTATGCTGGAAATGGATTCAGTCTGAGACCCCCAATGCGGCCTTGTATAAAACCCAGATGGCTTCTTTACCGTTCTGTCCTTGCAGCCGGAATCAGGCTGGTTTATTATACAGGCCCATCAGAAGTACCGCCTCCAATCTCTTGCTAGGGAATTTTGTTACCTTAATAAACGGAGCGAGTGCGGTAAGTTTAAGATGCAATTGTTTCGAATTAGGTATTTCCTTGACATGAGAAATTCACCTTGTGTATAAGTGAACGGTTACAAAGGGTGTAATGTGTCCCGGCCTATAGCACATTTTCTGTGAGTATCCATGGTGAGTAGTTTAATGTATATGAAGGTGTTGAACGTCATTTTAATTGTCATTTAGGGTCATTAATCCATAAATAAAAGTGAAATTATATTTTGTGATATATATTTGCTTCTTTAATCAAATTAAATAGATCTAGCAAAGTCCATATTTATTTTTCCTATACGTTCAGATCTGTGGTTACAACGCGAAGGGCTCGTTCATCCGTTCAGGGGCCTCTGCAGGACACTTTGTAAGGTACAATCCGCTTTTCTTCCGGAATCCCTACGAAAATAACGACCAGTATTACCGGGATATCTGCTGCAGACAGGCCGACTTGTGCGAAGAGTTCCACACTGTTCGTCCAATTAAGGGATGCAGCACCACACTGAGTTTCAGGTTTGGTAAGTCCTTGTCATTCTTATTTATATGTGTTTAACAGCGTTCAACAATTTTTCATTTATGGTATGGCTTTCCTAAATTTGCCAACTTAAGGGTAGGGTTCTCTCACGTAACCAGAGGTAACATTGAGGCTCAAACACGGGACTGACAAGTTTTTAGACTGCCATCTCAACTACCAGGTGATGAAGGACCCCTTATTTACTTACTAAAGGTTCAAAATAATAGGAGTATTTCTCTCTAACATGTTTGTTTCATCTAAACTCATGGGACATACGTTCATGGCATAGATATTAGAATACAGATTTTTAAATCACTTGGCTCCTCTTCGCTTTGGCTTAACTTTCAATAGGGATAAGTTGCATGCTGATCTTAACAAGAAAAGATGTGATAAATTTCTCATAACGAAGCCATTTCAAATTTTGCCCGATTTGGTTTCTTGAATAAATAGTCATCTATAGGTGCGTTAAGAATATATATTGTTTCGTGTGCATTTCAATGACTTGCTTGATTTTGTGTTACAGCATGGGGTATTGGTGATCCCCACTTCACCACACAAGATGGTAAGCTGTACACGTTCAATGGACATGCTGAATATGTACTGGCCAGAAACACTGGAGAAAACGTCAACATTCAATGCCGCACAGAACGGGCTGTTAAGGCGGACGGAACTCCGTCGGAGGCAACAATATTTTCGGGTTTCGTAGTCTCAACACCAGGTGCCTGGGTACAGGTTGAGCTCAACCCAGATAAAACGGGACTGAATGTGTTCGGTGGCACAAGTAAAGTTATTTACGATGACTATTCCTCGGCATTCAACGACATCAGTGACGGGGAAATTGTAACACGCGAGTTTCTTACCCTTAGCCGCACCGGCACTACCCTCGAGGCTGTACTTCCAATAGCTGGTAAGTTTTATCACAACAGTGTGCTGTTATTTAGCATTGGTGAATTGGGTCTGCTTGCATCTTTTTGTTCATAGGGTTCCATGACCACCGACATTGTGCTGGAATAAGCTTTGATATCTCTGTATAATCTGAGTGGTTGTAACTTTGTGTGGAGGAAAACGAACAGGAAAGATCACCAAAATATGTCACCCATACCCCAATGCTAACGGTATCAGATTGTAAGAAAAGATTGTTTGGATATTTCTATGGAGGAAAAGTCAAAATATCTGCATGGGAAAGACTGGAAGTGTCACCTTTACTGTACATACCATCTGCCCACTCCACTACCAACGTCTCTGAATTATTGATTTCAAAATGCTGCACATATATATATCTGCAATACATGTTTATCCTTAAAACATATTCTGCCCTACATTTCACTACAAACCATAACATATTATATATCAAGTGTTGAATTTTAAGACTGTAGTGAGTCCCAATCTGAACACATCAGGTTAATCAAAAGAAAACAGTGTATTTCTCAGCTCACGGAAATACCCGAGTAGTTCCGAATGTAGTAAGTCCATCACAAACATGAAACTATGTATTGCATTGAAACCTTGATAAGTAGTATGCGATCTCATCCTTTAAATTGCCTCTGTCTTTCAGGAATCTCGCTGTCCGTTACATTGGGCAAGAAACTGCTGAGCTTCGGGCTTGGACTACCAACCACCTATAAAAACTCGATAGTCGGATTGCTTGGCAACTTCAACGATGACCCAAACGACGACTTTATTCCGAGGACAGGAGCCGCGTTGCCTAGCAACAGCAGTGAGAGGAATATCTTCACAAGCTTTGGGAAGACATGTATGTTTTCTATTGATTCGCTATACAAAGGTCAATATTGGGGTCGTTAAACTTGGATCACTTGCTAAAATTAAGTCGCCTGACCTTTAACTGCGTATAATCATTGTATCATGCAATTACATTCTGGCATACTTCATTCATGATTCTCTGATTTACTCTGTAATCCAAACATCTGTATACACATATTTGAAATAGCCAACTTTAGTGGCATATAACTAAATAATCACATAGACCTAGTGAAAGACCTGGGGGTTTAGTCTTGAGCCTAGCCTAGTCAAACTATCACATAGACCTAGTGAAAGACCTGGGGGTTTAGTCTTGAGCCTAGCCTAGTCAAACTATCACATAGACCTAGTGAAAGACCTGGGAGTTTAGTCTTGAGCCTAGCCTAGTCAAACTATCACATAGACCTAGTGAAAGACCTGGGGGTTTAGTCTTGAACCTAGCCTACTCAAACTATCACATAGACCTAGTGAAAGACCTGGGAGTTTAGTCTTGAGCCTAGCCTAGTCAAACTATCACATAGACCTAGTGAAAGACCTGGGAGTTTAGTCTTGAGCCTAGCCTAGTCAAACTATCACATAGACCTAGTGAAAGACCTGGGGGTTTAGTCTTGAACCTAGCCTAGTCAAACTATCACATAGACCTAGTGAAAGACCTGGGGGTTTAGTCTTGAGCCTAGCCTAGTCAAACTATCACATAGACCTAGTGAAAGACCTGGGAGTTTAGTCTTGAGCCTAGCCTAGTCAAACTATCACATAGACCTAGTGAAAGACCTGGGGGTTTAGTCTTGAACCTAGCCTAGTCAAACTTAAATGAGGCCATCGGGAAATATTGAGAATCTTTTTGTTAAGTTCAAGAGAAGAAGAACACTGGTCGGTAGAGGTCCGAAGACATTTGACCCTTTGAATATGCGTTTTTAATTGTTAAACAGCAAATCAAGGGTTCAGTGCAAGACTATAGTAAGTGCTCCATGTTTATGAAGCACTTACTATAGTCTTGCATTGAACCCTCGAAATGATGCCATTATTTTGTGCTTTGAATTAAAAAGCTGAATTTGGTAAAATACTCCACTATTTTGGTCCTTCGAAATTTTGATGTTAGATTGCTCCATCTGAAAATAAAAGACAATGATTTTTGTGTGTTTTTTTACTAAGGCCTAGCATATAAAAATATGTGAGGGAAAACATTTACATAAAACTACTTTATTCAAACATTTGTTTTAAAAAGACTTTGGATCAGATATGATTCTAGTCAAACTAATTTGACGCGATTGTGAAATATTGAGGTTTTGCATTTTACATTTTGGGCAGATATCTCCCGTAAGATTGTCCCATCAGAAAATATGGGGCAATCTTCAATTTGAATTATTTTGACTTATACAGTTCTAAATGAAGAGAAGAAAGCAGAATTTTTCCATAACTTTACAAGGGAGTTTCTTATTTCAAGGATAACGCTATTTTTGCAGTCATTCGTGTAGATCTATACAATGATAAAGTTTTTAAGTTGAATACTGCATTTCTAATTCAGGGGGAATTAACGAGAGCGAGTCTGAGTTCTTTTACGCGAATGGCAAGACGTTTGCTGACTTCAACTTTCCTGATTTCACGCCCAAGTTCCTGGATGAGGCGGACCAGGACGTAGTTGCAAAGGCCGAGACAAGCTGTGGGGGTAGCAACAACCTCCAGTGTGTATTTGATCTTGTCTTTACTGGAGATGAACAGCTTGCCTTGGAAACCAGCGCCGCTCAAACCAACGCAGAGGAAGTAAATGTTGAAACAGGTGAGATAAAGGAGAGAATTTGAGATTGCCCCTATCTAATCAACTCATGAGTTGTAAAGTCATCTATTTGTGAGTAAGTTTGCCCTTTTCTCATAAACTTGTGAGTTTGCCCTTATCTGATCAATTTGTGAGTAAAATTGCCCTTATCTGATCAATTTGTGAGTAAGTTTGCCCTTATCTAATAAACTTGTGAGTTTGCCCTTATCTGATCAATTTGTGAGTAAGTTTGCCCTTACCTAATAAACTTATTGAGTTTGCTCTTATCTAATGAACTTGTGAGTTTGCCCTTATCTCATCAATGTGTGAGTAAGTTTGCCCTTATCTCATAACCTTGTGAGTTTGCCCTTATCTCAAAAACTTGTGAGTTTGCCTTTATCTCATTAACTTGTGAGTTTGCCATTATCTCATAATCTTGTGAGTTTGCCCTTATCTCATCTACTTGTGAGTTTGCTGTTGTTTTATCAACTTATGAGTTTGCTGTTATCTCACAAACTTGTGAGTTTGTCGTTATCTGATCAACTCATGAGTGTGCCATTCTTTAAACAACTCGTGAGTTTGTTGTTATCTAATCAACTTGTTAGTTTGCCCTTATCTCATAAACTTGTAAGTTTGCCATTATCTCATAAACTTTTAAGTTTGCCCTTATCTCATAAACTCGTAAGTTTGCCCTTATCTCATAAACTCATAAGTTTGCCCTTATCTCATAAACTTATAAGCTTGCACTTAACTCATAAACTTGTAAGTTTGCCCTTATCTCATAAACTTATAAGTTTGCACTTATCTCATAAACTTGTAAAGTTGCCCTTATCTCATGAACTTGTAAGCTTGCCTTTTTCTCATAAACTTGTAAGTTTGCCCTTATCTCATAAACTTGTGAATTTGCCCTTATCTCATCGACTTGTGAGTTTCCTGTCATCTGATCAACTGGTGAGTTTGCTGTTGTCTGAACAACTCGTGAGTTTTCCCTTATCGCATTAACTTATGAGTTTGACCTTACCTCATCAACTCATTCACATTTTTTGCGGATTTGGGTAGTTTTCAAATATCAAAACAGGCTAAAAGCTGGGCTTATGCATGTGCGCATGTGTGTAAAATTATTTTGCAAATCCTTGAATCGTGAATCCATCGATAGGTATGTCGGTATATTTGGTCTTATAACCTTTTGGTCACATTTTGATTTTTTATGAAATTGAGTCTAAACTGATGGAAGATAAATAAATATAATCATTTATATTAGGCTAAGCAATATATTCCATAGCTTTCAAATGCATGGAATAGTCCTGAAATACCTCATATGATAGCACTTACATAAACCATAATTCCAGGCAGGATGCCCCAGACTCCAAAGTTGAAGTGTGTAATCTTCAAATAGTCTAAGCTATGCGCCTGTCACAGAAAGATATATCAAGTGAAATAGTACCACATTTGAATTTCCATTTCCAGCCAATGTTGCACCAACCATTACAACAGTCGATGGTGTTGTGGAACGAGACAATCGTACCTTCTTGAATGCAAATCTGAACCAGCCCAACGTGTTCAAGGTTCTGGCTACTGATGATGGCAGTATAAATTACACATTGGCACAAGATACAACAGGTGTTACTATTGGCACGGCAGATAACACAGGTGTAAATGTCACATTCACCCTGACGGATCAGACTCCAAAACAAATCAGGTATACTATCAATACTTGATAAGGTTAACAGTCCAGACATAGGTAATATAGGTCAGATACAAGGGTTCAATGCAATATTAAGGGGTGGCAAAATCAATTGTTCCAAATACATTAAAGGGGATTAATGCTATATCAAACTATATTATTTGGTAAACTTTTGGACAGATTCAAATAGTTATCACCAGAAAACACCAATGGCACAACTTAAATGTGAAAGTTAACCAGAAATAACCCAGATTAGCAAGTTTAATTATTCAGATTTCCTGATTGTTCACCTCTGACCTTGACAGTTGATACACACATTTTTTAACTGACCAACCAGAATTCGTAATTTTGAATATGTAAACAAACAGGTTGTTAATAAACAAGATTGAATTGGAGACAACTATATTTCAAGCACAAAATATCTTATTCTAAATGAGTCTATTTAACAGGGTCTAAATGCATTCCTAAACTAATTCTCATGACTTTTATGAACATAATAAAAGATTTTTTTCAGTAATTTATTTGTACTCCTTTCCTTTGATGTGCCTTTAATGGAGAAGTGCATTCTAATTAAAATTTACTATATAGCCATTATATCGACAAGTTCAGAAAATGTTTGACATTTACAGGCTACAGGTTACTATAGTAATGCGTCACCAACATGAAGTACTTACTATAGAACCAGGGGTGGTGTAGCCTGATTTTGATTAAGTAAATTGAAATGAGGTTACACCACCCCTGGTACTATAGTAAGTACTTCATGTTGGTGACGCAGTACTATAGTCTGGCATTGGAGGTCACAGGTCTAAGTCATGTAGAAACTATGAGTATTTGGTCAAAACAAAGGAAGAGAGATAAGAGCTAAATAACTCCTTTAGCGATTCTCTAAACCCTTTATTATAGGGACTTGATCATTAGAATTGTCTGGAGGAGACAATTCTAATAAAAATATAGCAAAGCAGGATTTTTTTATCTATTTGCGATGCACTGTTTGTAACAGACCTCGGAATTCATCCTCATCTAGACCACTTTTACAGTTATGTATGCTGTTTCTAAAGACCACTTGCTTAGTTGACGTAACTTTAACTGTACAATATGTACATGTATACAGACTTTAACTGTACAGTATGTACATGTATACAGACTTTAACTGAACAGTATGTACATGTATACAGACTTTAACTGTACAGTATGTACATGTATACAGACTTTAACTGTACAGTATGTACATGTATACAGACCTTAACTGTACAGTATGTACTTACAAACTTTAACTGTACAGTATGTACATGTATACAGACTTTAACTGTACAGTATGTACATGTATACAGACTTTAACTGTACAGTATGTACATCTATACAGACTTTAACTGTACAGTATGTACATGTATACAGACTTTAACTGTACAGTATGTACATGTATACAGACTTAAACTGTACAGTATGTACATGTATACAGACTTTAACTGTACAGTATGTACATGTATACAGACTTTAACAGTACAGTATGTACATGTATACAGACTTTAACTGTACAGTATGTACATGTATACAGACTTTAACTGTACAGTATGTACATGTATACAGACTTTAACTGTACAGTATGTACTTACAAACTTTAACTGTACAGTATGTACATGTATACAGACTTTAACTGGACAGTATGTACATGTATACAGACTTTAACTGTACAGTATGTACATGTATACAGACTTTAACTGTACAGTATGTACATGTATACAGACTTAAACTGTACAGTATGTACATGTATACAGACTTTAACTGTACAGTATGTACATGTATACAGACTTTAACTGTACAGTATGTACTGTACAAACTTTAACTGTACAGTATGTACATGTATACAGGACTTTAACTGTACAGTATGTACATGTATACAGACTTTAACTGTACAGTATGTACATGTATACAGACTTTAACTGTACAGTATGTACATGTATACAGACTTTAACTGTACAGTATGTACATGTATACAGACTTTACCTGTACAGTATGTACATGTATACAGACTTTAACTGTACAGTATGTACATGTATACAGACTTTAACTGTACAGTATGTACATGTATACAGACTTTAACTGTACAGTATGTACATGTATACAGACTCCAGTGAACACTCTGTAAGAATCCCACTATTACCAGTAGTGCTAGTGATAAAGTGGTGTTACCATACTCAGATCTTTGTAAGTCATTTAATGTGTCATCTGCTGCAAGTTTCCTTGTGCAGAGAAAACAATTTAGTCACATGTGATAACCACCCTTGCTAAAATCATTTTCCAATTTCTGATTGGAAATTATTGGAATTCCTTACTTGATAACTTGGACATGTCAAAACTATTTTAGGTTCTGCCATACAACTAGGCCGTATTCATAAGTTTTAATAAATGTTTCTTTGAAATGAACCATTGTAAGATCATTGTGATGAACTTTTGGCAAAGAGATTTCTCACAGACCCAAGTACCTTGGATCAGTGAAAAATACTGTCAGCTACCAATTAGTTGTGCTGTCTACATTAACACCTATATCTGTGACGTTGTGTTGGCGGTCTCAAATTTGCATAAACATTCCACAAGTGTAAGATAACTCCCACTTCAGAAAAATCTATCTCAAGCCTTGGCATACGAGAAATATTTTGGCAATGCAACTCTAATCTATAGAGCCATTATAATCCCTCATCTGCTTCCAACATCAAGAACCAAACAAGCCTTTCAAAGACACGATCATCTGAAAAACCTAATACCTAAATAGATGGATGTAGAACTAGTAAAAGGCAGCCTCAGACAACATGTGTGGAGTATTTGTACACAATTAGCAACCTAAAGCAATGTCATATACCACATGCACATGTATCTATGGAGTCTGGATGTCAATGACTTTTTTCGTTTTAAGTTTTTTTTTTAATTCTCTAGGCCAATGTTTAAACCCATTTATACATGCTGCCTGAATAAACTGGTTACCTATTTTACATTTTCAGCGTTGCCGCTGTAGACAACCTTAATGTATCGTCTGAAGTGTTAGACATTGTGCTTGTGTTGTGCACAGGTTGTTCCGGCCATGGAACCTGTAACTTTACAAGATTTAAGGCAGATAATCGGAGTACAGACACGTTTAAGTACGCTGTTTGTGTGTGTGAAGCTTACTGGGAAGGTATGTATGTGACAGTGCTGTAGGATGTTATGTACAGTGTAATGTGTATATATTTCCACTGTACAAGAACGGTTATTTGTCTGGCTGTAATCACTCAAATGTTCTCATTTCAGAGAATATTGGTCAAGTTTTGTTTTGACACTATGTTTTTCAATGTCCTATGCTTTTTTTTTTTTATAATGTTTCTTAGCCCTTTACTGCATTTCAGAATGCAAACTATGCAAAAAGAGGAGAAAGAACAAAACCATACTTACCACTGTGATAAAAAAAGGAATTTGCTCAAAACAAACAATTGTTCTTTTTGTCACATTGGTTTCTACTATTTATGTTTGAGAACCATATTGGGTATAAAGTCAGATATGAGGGAATGGTTTGAAAATGTTTGTAAATGGGGTAATGAGTAATGCAGGAATTCCCACTATGTAATGTAGATCCTAGCAATACTCCTAATACATCGGGGCTATCACTATATAACCGATAGAATGTTTAGATGGCAGTACAATGAATATAAGTCATATAAATCCCCCTCCATGACTTCTAGCATGTGCTGTTTGACCCATTACCAAACAATAACGACATTTGACCACTTTGTTGCAGATGACTCTGGAAAACATTGTGGGGAAAGGAAGAAATTGCTCGTGATGAGCAATTTCTCGTTTTCCCACAACGTTTTCTACCCTATCAGATGATTATTTTCCAATTTCATCACATATTGAAATGTCACATGCAAACTCTCTCAATTTGGGACAGTCGGACATATGGCGTTTGGTAAAGGGTTAAGAGTTCACAACCTAAAGTTGCAGTGACCCATCCTACGTTGGTTAATATTACGATGAGCTAGATTTTCATTCTATCAGTCAGCTTGGTATCTACCTCTCATGAAAATTCAAATCTCGCGCCTAGTATTTTGAACCTTCATGAGAGGTATACTCCAAGCTTTCGAACAGAATGATATGAGCCTTCCCATATTAACCAGTCCTTATGGACAGTTAAGTAAGAGGTCTTCCTCTAGCTATATGTTGCGCATCAGGATTTGATGATAAAACTTGTTGGTGTGCTGTAAAAAACAAAATGATCCCCAACCTATGATAACCTACGCATTACGATATGACATTGAATCTTGTTGATGTGCTGTAAAAGACGAAATGATTTAAGATGTATTGACTAATTATAGGTGCGGATTGTGAGGTTGTATTGACTAATTATAGGTGCGGATTGTGAGGTTGTATTGACTAATTATAGGTGCGGATTGTGAGGTCGTATTGACTAATTATAGGTGCGGATTGTGAGGTTGTATTGACTAATTATAGGTGCGGATTGTGAGGTTGATTTTGATGGGTGTGCTAGTAACCCTTGCTCTGTCGGGCGGACATGTACAGACAGGCCTGCTGATAACCACAAGGCTAATCCAACTCTTAAACCCTACATATGCTCAGCTTGCCCCACTGGCTACAAAGATGTGAATGACAAGTGTGAAGGTAGGTATACCAATATCTTATCCTTGACACTCTTCGAGAGCTTGTCATGGGACTGTCATAGTTGAAGTCATATTTTTCCTGTTGTACAGATATTGCTATTTACAAAAACATTTCCTTATTCATTTAAAAGTGTCATATATCATTATCTCATTTAAAATTATTTATTTACTGTCTTTAACTTATCACAATTATTTTCATTTACTCTCATTAACTAATAACAAAAAGTCTTGTTACTATCATTAATTCATTACAAATTCTTATTTATTTTTCATACACCAAATACATTTTAGCCTTTAAATATACGTTTATTCACATCATCATGAAAGGTGCAAAATGACCTTAGTTGTCGATACTTTTATTCATTCAGATATTCCATTTTTTTTATGATCAGTGGTATAGATAATTGACCGATTAGGGTCATTTGCACACAATGTTTCATATCATATTTTGTTATTCATTATCATCTGCTGTTGTTTTCAACAATGACCATCCACAAATGCCTTTCTCTGGAAAAGGTTTTTAACTGGTATTTTATTCTTTTCCAGATATCAATGAATGTACAAATACATCAATCTGCACACAGATATGCGATAACACTGCCGGTAGCTATGCCTGCTCATGTAGATCAGGATATCGTCTTGACATCACAGATCCTAAAACTTGCAAAGGTAGGTTGCGTTTTGTTGTGCTATGACCTTCTGGGTGTCAAAGTAATTTGACTATTAGTTTCTTTAGTTTTGAGCACAGGGATCTGCATTCACCCTGGATGTGGCAACACTGTATATGAATAATGATTACCAGTATATATGCATGTCTGTTTTAACCCAGGGTAAAGCCTGCGCTCTAAATGAATAATTTTGACACAAAAGTTGTGCCTTTCATTGGTTTAATCGAAAAACTTGAACAGTAATAGGTTGTTCCCTGACGCACATTGCTAGTGTCAATTGGTTAGAGTGTGAATCCATTCCTTATGTTTGGGGCTGAGATACCCTTTACCATTTCCTTTGTGTTGGAGGACAGCAATTATGTATTATTGCTTACAAAATAAACTCTTTTACCCTTTACCAAACGCCCACTTTTCGACTGTCTCAAATTTAAATGTATGCCTACGACATTTCAAAATGTGATGAAATTGAGAAATAATCTTCTGAAAGGGCAGAAAACATTATGGGACAAGGAGAAATTGCTCATTTAGAGCAATTTCTCCTTTTCCCACAATTTTTTCCAGAGTCATCTGCGAACAAACTGGTCAAATGTCGTTATTGTTTGGTAATGGGTTAAGTTGTTATATATATCTGCAAGACAAATTTGCTACATCTGTAACATTTGTAAATAGATTTAGATATTTTTTCAGTTAATAGGGTTTCAAAGAATGCCTATAATCTAGTTTTGTAGATTTGTGATGTAATTTCATGCATGCAAAACTTTTTATTTGAAAAAAAGCATAAAAGCTCAATGTGTGAGATAGTCACTTTGAAGGATTTTTCTTTGATTATTTTGCTTATATTTCTTCCTCTATGAGTGTTTCTTCATTGCCTGTGTCTATACAATTGTATCTACCCTGTAATTCAGAAGAGAGACAAGAGGTTCATTTGCTTTCTAATTCTTCGCTTATCGATTTCCATGTTTTGGAATGTGTGACAAATATGAATGTCGAGCACCATTCCATTACAACCATAACCTACTAAGAATATTTTTGTTTATGACAAAAGGCAAAATTGCTTATCTTGCATAATTTTGCCTTTTGTCAAAATGGTTTATTACTAGAAGGTTATATCAGATTTAGAAAAATTCTGATGAGATTTGAACTTTTATGTAAAATATATACACCCACATATCTTAAAGCCCTTAATCATTTTTCGTTTGTTCTTCAGATTTTATGTTTCAAATATTCAAACGGAGTGAATTATATTTGTCTATATTTTCAGATATCAATGAATGTGATGAAGCGACAAGTGGATGTTCACAAGTGTGCACAAACTCGGCTGGAAGCTTTAGTTGTTCATGTTTCCAAGGATTTCTTTACAATGCAAGCGACAACACATGTACTCCAGGTGAGAAAGGGTGGGAGTGAGTTACCTTTCCAGGAGTCTACTGTCTTTAGTTAAATTAACTGGTTAACAGGACTCAACTATTTCACCGACTGGTCTTGCAAAAAATTGACAAGCCTGTTGCTAAGACAAATTCTTAAGTCACTTCTTAATGAACAAGTAATATTATTTGTTTTCCTATTTGTATAATGATTTCATTTTATTCTTTTTAAGTTAGTCCACCATTTTGAGCATAACTTTATTAAGTGGTTTCAGAAAATAATCTAGAAAAGACAAATCATGATAAATTTCCTAAAAATTTCATCAGTCCTGAGAGTGTGTCAGCTTGTAAAGCTACTGATCCTGGAAAAGGTGTTGATGACCGACATGTGGAAAAAGTGTTGATGACCGACATGTGGAAAAAGTGTCGATGACCGACATGTGGAAAAAGTGTTGATGACCGACATGTGGAAAAAGTGTTGATGACCGACATGTGGAATACGTTAAGGCAGTGTAGAACCCTGCCTATCCAAATATAAGGTTCTCAAATATTTCTGTGGAAATCTTGAGATAAGTCAGAAAGCTTCATTAGCAGGCAATGGTGTGAACCATGGGAGGTTTTTATCAATAAGAAAACATGCAAGATAACAATAAGTCCTTTTATAAATGTGATGGACTAGTTTTATATTAAACTCTTATTATATACTTTCTCAGCATAGTGAGGGGTTGACATCCTAGTGGTTGTGGTACGGAAATGACATGGCCCCTCTGTGGGTGGGTTTATACCCAGGTAAAAGTATATGGATTTTCATATGAGGTAGTCTCACGACTGACTTACGGAGTGCCGATGGTTCTCTTGACCCATCTTCATAGACGATTGTGTGATGTGTCTTTCTTCATCATTTAGAGTCAGACATCGCAACATAATTGAAATAATGTTGATGCAGTATAACCCCATATGAATAGATATGTTAATTTACTGAATAATGTGTTTTATGCAGATACCCCACCAAACGAATGTGATTCCAAGAACTGTACTAGTGCAGCAGGATGTACTTTGGATGAGGAAGGAGCTGCCGTGTGCTTCTGCAACAATGGCTTTGAGCTTGATAACAATGACGCCTGTCAAAGTATGTAACACATTACCTCATTCATGAGCTAATCATAGGGTAGCTTTAGCTTCCACTTGTTATAGTTAGTATTAGATTATGTAATCATGACCATGATAATAGCTACTTATATAAGGTCATTTTGGTCATGAGCTTATCATTTTTTTTCTCCTTATTTTTGATTTGCTTAGGGTAAGGTGACCATGACAAGGCTGCTCTTGCAAAGCCTTTACCAAACTATATTCAAAATATCTGCTAGTGATATGGAGTCACACAGTTACTTTGGCATTTTAATCAAGATAACTATGGGCTTCCATAGCCAAGTGGTTTGAGTAAAGATCTTGAAACCACATGGCCACTCTATGTGTGGGTTAAAATCTCAATGTCAGCATTTGGAATGCTGATGGTTCTACATGACTTGCCCAGCCCCTGTAGACAGGTAAGCTGTTGGTCTGCCTTCTTTGATTGAGTTGGGCGTTGCAATATACCAATTACGGAAATACTGTCAATCCAATATAAAATTCTATAAACAAAACAAACTTACTTACTTAATCCTGATTTTGTTTTGTCATCTGCTGCGGGAGTCCCAGCCACTGGGTGGTCAGCAGGTGGTTAGATTTTCTTATACCCAATCTCCAATTTGTTCTGTCCATTGGGCTGACAACGACGAGATTGCATTCCTTCCTATCCTGAGCAATGCAGTCCGACCAGGCCTTTCTGGGTCTGCCTCGTCTCTTTGCACCAGGAATGGCCATGTAGAGAGTTCTATAAATGGATGGAGTAGAGCGCTGTACGTGTCCAAACCATCGTAGACGTCTGCAGCGTAAGGCAGTTGTTACCTCAGATATCCCCAATTTGGCATAAAGAGTGTTTATACTGGTGACATCATTTGGTTTGGCTCCACAGATCCAACAAACCAATCACAAATATCCATATGGAGAAAAAGGGATCAGTGAGGTTGTGAAATTTGTTAACAAACCATTTTTTGTGTAAATTCCAGATATTAACGAATGTGATAGAAGTGTATGTTCACAAAGCTGCGCTGATACAGAAGGAAGTTATACCTGTAGCTGTTTCTCTGGATACCGTCTGAATGCTGACAAGGTATCCTGCAGTGGTAAGTCTCATCATACCTTCCTTCACTACCCATTCGTCTTTCTCCATCATTAAGAGTCCCGCATCGCAACTTGATTCAAATAATCTTGATGTGATGTAAAACCCATGTAAGACGAATATTGTTCACCGTTGGAAGATTGTTGGTTTGAAGCCACATCTGCTTATATCATAGATGAAATAACACTGAGGATAAATTTCAGGTCATGCGGGTTTGGCGTGTGTTTGAAAGACATTAAGTAGTAATTCGATTTTTGGAATCAAAGATTTGTAGATTGTAAATGAGATAAAGTCGAGCATATATTGAAACTGGTGTTTAACCTCATACAATTAGATAATTAGATGAGCAATAAAAGTGTAAGCTATGGGAATATACCTCTTGTCTGCATCTTTGATTACCCTCTACCAGATCAATTTTTATACCAGATCAATTTTTATACCAGAACAATTTTTCGACCAGAACAATTTTTCGACCAGAACAATATTGACTCAGCCATCAAGTGAACCTGAATCCTAATGAGAGGTAGTATCTAGCTCTCATTAGCCGGGAATCATTAGCTTGGTTGGTAGTGCATCTAGATTGAACTACAGGTGTCCTCAGTTACAGACTCAGCTTGGCAAATATTCTTTTCAACATTTAATGAAGTTATTGTCATATCATTTTCCTGTTTATCACCACTGATCAATTATATTTACTTGTTAAAGATGCTTTCCCCCTCAACTATTTATTAGTTGTCAGCATATAGGTGAATCAATGAACCATATAAAGTTCTTTGTAAATGGTACTCTTATATCTAGTCATTCCGCGTGGGTTCAAATCCTGAGAGGGATATGGATTTTCATGAGAGGCAGTCTCCTGACTGACTTACGGAATACCGATGGTTCTACCCGCCTTGACCAGCCCTTATGGGCAGTTGAGTATGGGGTCTTCCTCCATCATTAATAGTCGGGCATCGCTTTATAACTGAAATAATGTTGATGTGATGTAAAGCCCATATTAAAAAAAATCTAGTCATGTTTCGTTCATTATTTTTACAATTAATGAAAGGCTTAATAGATATGTGTATAATTTTCTTACAAAGTATATTACATACACTCTCCCAAAAAAAAAGGAGATCTTGTTTTGACGAATTGATAATAGTTGGGTACTGATGATGTTTTACAGTGTGTCAGTTCCCGACTTACGGCATGAACTGTGGTCAGACCTGTACCTGTGGACGAGGAAATGGAGGATGTGATCCCGTGAAGGGTTGTATCTGCATGGCTGGTTGGTCTGGTGTGGACTGTGACTCGGACATAAATGAATGTGCCGACGCCAACGCTTGCGGGTCTGACATCAATAAAGTGTGTACCAATTCACTTGGCTCTTTCTCGTGTGCTTGTCGCTCAGGATATTCTCCAGACTCTAATGGTATTTGCAAAGGTATGTGTTTAATCAAATCACACATGTTTGATTTTTATGGCTGGCCCAAATGAGAGCAACAGCAGAGGACTTTTAGAAAAGCATTCAAATGTGTTAATGCTGAATGGAAGCCATTGTGGCAAAAGAAAACATTGCTTGTGGCAAGTCAGTTTTCCTTTTTGTCACATTGGTCCCTGCAGCCATTGGCTCCAGGTGTGTCAAATTGGCTTGTAATGAAGTAGTTACTTTTTTATATATATAAAGTAGAATTACATGGTGGTCTTCAGCTGGTCGCATACAGCGTTTTGGCTGCTTTGCACATGTGGTCTACCCGTTAGAATTTACTGTATATGACTAAATTAGAGCATTGCCATGTTTTAACCAGAGATATAGATAACACAGTTATCTATGTCTCTGTTTAAAACCAATGCCACCAAATGAAGATTTGTGACTTCTCAACGTGAGGGATTTTGGAGTTGAGAATTAAATTAGTGTTTTTGTTGGATGACGTCAGTCATCTAACAAGGCTATAATTCCGAAATCGTTTGGTGACCTTATTACAAAATGAACCGCCGTGGGATGACCTGACATCTGAACTTGTCCTATACTCGTCAATATTTTAAAAAGGTGATCATAATATACTGTATGCTATGTATTTTTTATTCAAACTTTATAATTGAAAGATGATGGGTGGTCAATAATAAAATTTTAGAGACACCATAATCGTATTTAATAGGAAATGGTATGCACTATTTTTCTCATTTTTTCCCTTGACCTAATATTGCTATTTTTAGGCCCATTAACAAGCCAAATAAGGATGTCATGTGACATGAGTCGTCAGATCACATGGAAGAAAGCCCCGCCTCATTTCCATCTTACCGCTAGACAAGTGGGGAAAACCCTATGACGTTACTATCTAGGGGATCTAGAAACAAAAACGTGACTTGCAATCAGTCGGCGATTTAATTTCGTGATAAAACATGATAAATCATGTATCATTTTGATTGAAATTTTCCATCTCGGTCCCCAAAGTTTTAATCACTATCTTACTAAAGTGAGGTGCAATTGACATCGGCCCTTCTATCAGTTTTGAAACAATTAGCCCCGAGTTATCCAGGTTTCCTGTTCGAAAATATGGGGAGCGATATTGACCTACATATTTCTCTGAGTGAAAATCGTGTTGGACGCCCGATCGTGTTTTCTTCGCATTGTCTTGGAAGGTGCATTGTTCCATATAAACGGTAAGTAAAATGATATTTCATTGATTTGCATGGATACTTTGGTTTTCATCATCGAAATCATTGTTAACTTTCTGTTTAAATGCGTTACGAAAATGACCGGAAGTTGTCGATGTCCGTTGTCGATAACCTGTCAATCATCAATGTTTGCTGCTATCTTTGTTTACCTCATACACGTTTGCAAATTAATCTAGGCTTCGGCATTCAAGACAAGATACTTGAAATGAATTCAGTCTTCGATACAATAAAGCATACCGTACGTAATTCATTGTGTCACTCCGGTGAGAAGGTATGAAGCTTGTACTAAATGTTTGTCTTGAATAATTTCGTTTAGGTCTAACGATTTCTTTTAGAAAACAGCAATTGAACATTAAGAGGATAATCTTAGTCATTTCAATAAGTAAGAATATCTTTCACTGGGTCCCCTCTTTCACTAATCTTATTCTGCTTGTAAACATTATGCATTCTTGTAATAAGTAATGAGTCTACGATAAAGTACTCAATGTACTCATTGCTGCAAACATAAATCAAATATAACACTCAAGACTGAGTCCTGTACATTAATGGAAAAACAAACAAACAAACACAACCAAAACCAGGGGCCTATAGAATCCTAAGGATTAGATGTACACAATGTTCACATCCGGCTCAAAAAACTATATGAACACTATGATATTGTCAAAGCATTTGTAATGAGTACCTGTATAGCTCTTACTCAAAGGGAAGTGACCATTGAATCACAATCGTATCAACTCGGCAATCCCCGTAACAAGTCGGTAGATATACCTCGTAGGCAGTACATGAATACACCAGAAATCCTGGGGTAATTCGCCTTATTTCCGGCGGATAACGTAAAATGCAGACAGGCACTAAATATGTATTTAAATACACACAAATTGGTTATAAATATATCAAAATTGAATGTTTTTTTTACCCTTTTCATTAAAGATGATCATATCAACACATCTTTGTTTCATATTTTGTCAATCGGCTCTATTCGGCAATCCCCGGCTTGTGCCGGGGATTTCCTAGTAAATACGATTGCAAACGGACATGCCCTTCGTTGCTGACCTACTTTCAAAAATGGCTACCCATTACCTCCGAGGTTATTTTAAGAAATGGCCGAGGTGTTTCGAATGCTTTGAATCACTCACCACAGAAAAAATAGGTAATGTAACGATTCGCCACAATAACGACTCACCACAATAACGACTCGCCACAAATGATATCGATTTGCCAGAAGCCAATTAACGGTTCGCCACAAACCAAAAACGATTCGCCACAGTTTTGAAATGTTCTAATTAACGGTCAATTAACGGATCGTCCTTTAGTTATGATTCAATTATAAAACAGTTATAAAACTAAAATGTGTTGAACTTGAAAATGGCAATGATTGTGCAACACTATTTAATGATAATAGCTCAACCGAATTTAACTGTTGTTGTATTTTATAATAACAGGTACGGATTAAGGTAAAACAGTCTATTATAAGATAATATTTAACTACAAGGAAACGAACAATGTATTTATTTTACTTTATCAAACATACAATTACTCACGAAACATGAAACTTAAATATCTATGCAATGGAGTTACTTTTTAAAAGCACCTATATAAGTGAACAAGAAAGCATCAACCCAATAGTGAAAAACTCCCTATGCAAATCAATCACGATTTCGTCCGCACTCTATGGTTGTGAGTTATGGTTCAGGATTTCCGCCGTAGACCTGCTTGGAATTGAAAAGCTGTGGCGGCTCTGTGCGAAAAGACGTCAATGTTTGCCAACAGGAACTAGGACCGACATGGCATTGGGATTATTAGGTTGGCTTCCATTGGAAGCTGATATCGACAAGCGGAAACTGTCTTTCCTACAAACTCTGTGTTCCATGCCATCGGAGAATCTTTCCAAGGAGTTATTTACTTTAAGACTTCATCTATTCATTTCAAAACAGTACAAAGATAAATACGGATTTCTCCCCGAAATCTTCGAAGAAAATAAACAATTCTAAGTGACAGTGATTTTGACCGCTTTAGAAATACACACAGAACATTGAGACCGTCAGTGCTGTGGAAGAACGTCACAACAAAGCAAGAAATAGCCAATGCGATCAGTTCTGTAAACATTTTAACCAGTCCAAAATACATAAGGAGGAAATCAAGCCCGTGCATACACTGCCAAGCTAACTTCACTGATATAAAAGTACATTTGATATCTGAGTGCAAATTCTATTCTCCATAACGCAATCTTTTGATGAAAAATTTTCAAACGAAAATATCAGAAAACGTGTCATCTTTTTTAACCAGGTTTTATGTTCAAAACGAAGTGTTTGTACTAAATTTATTAGATATTGATTTGCCTGCTGTATTTGGCTTAGATAATAATGAACAAATCCTTTATATGAAGCTCTGTATGCATTACATTAATAGGGTGCTTGCGTTTGAACTCTAGTTAGTTAATACGCAGTTTGAATATGATGCTATTATACATTTTCAGGAAAGTATGACGTATTGAACAATTACCCTCAGTATGCATAGCTGTGTATATAACTATGCCATGCTGAGTGTAAATGATTCTGTAGATAACATTTGAGTTAACAAACTTGGTAAAATGAAAGTCTTTAAACATTCAATCAATATCCACTTATCTATTAATTAGGGAACATGATTAACACTGTCATATTATCTAATCTTTAATGTACAATGATTAAAGCCACACCGAATCCTGTGATCTTTTTCACATCTATGACGGGACAACTTTTCTATGGACTACCGGTATATACAAATAATGTTTGTTATTTATATAAACATGGAATGACAATAAAATAAAGATTTCCAATTTGAATAATGATTGTTTATTGAAATCAACAATATGTACTACAATGCAATATTTATAATCTGTGGCGAATCGTTATTAATGTGTGGCAAATCATTATCACTCTGTGGTGAATCGTTATATGAAACTGCAGCGAATCGTTAGTGGCGAATCGTTATTGTGGCGAATCGTTACATATTCAAAAAAACCCAGTTACAGACAGTGACCAAGTGTCTTTCCTTTAAATGGTTTATTTTGTAAACAATGATCTTAATTTGAATTATTCATTGGTGGGTGTGGTTTTTTAAGGACTACCTCAAAGTGCCATGATAGTAATATATGGTAGTTATTTGATAATAACAATTGTGCCGGGGATTTCCGAGTAGATACGATTGCAAACGGACATGCCCTTCGTTGCTGACCTACTTTCAAAAATGGCTCCCCATTACCTCAGAGGTTATTTTAAGAAATGGCCGAGGTGTTCCGAATGCTTTGAATCATTCACCACAGAAAAAAACCCAGTTACAGACAGTGACCAAGTATCTTTCCTTTAAATGGTTTATTTTGTAAACAATGATCTTAATTTGAATTATTCATTGGTGGGTGTGGTTTTTTTAAGGACTACCTCAAAGTGCCATGATAGTAATATATGGTAGTTATTTGATATTAACAATTGTTGTCACCAAATCGAAGATAATTTTAAATTTCTTAACTTGCTGAAATCTGGTAATTTTGTTAATCCCAAAGATGATCAGACAAACGTGACAGCTCACTTCACGTTATTTAACGAAAGCATGCTCACTTCACGTTATTTAACAAAAGCCCAGGGTTTAAGCATCTGATAAGTAAAGATATGGTAAATAGTCAAGTTGGTTTAATGACAAGGATTGTCAAAACCAATTTTTTGACGTTTGTAACTCCAAATAGACACATCGCTGAGAGAGTATCTTTAACAGCTTAGTAAGTGGTTTCAGTGGAAACTTTGTTACTTGAGTTCAATCCACACTGTTGCAGCTGGGTTTGGGGGAGGTTAAAACATTTAAAAGACTGCAGAAAAATAAGATGGGCTATGCCTTTTTTGTCTTAATTGCTTGAAGGTTTATCAATCAAATATAAATGTTCTCAGTAGTATTTTATGCTTTCTTATGCAAATCACTATGAAAAATTAATTTCTCTGTTTTAAATTGCTCATACCTGATTATACTGATAAAAGTTTGTCTATTTTATAGGGTGCTATGTTTGAAACTTAGTGCATTTTTCCTATGTAACAAATGTTTAGTCCTTATAGCAGATTTTTTTTTTACATCACAGATAAAAAGCATAGTCTTCTGGAAGATGAAGGGGTCATTCAGAGTGTATAGTGAAACTAACAGAAACCATGACTTACAGTGAGCAAACAGTGAAGGCAGTATGATGCACCACTAATCCACTTCTATTTACAGTTGGATTGGAGAAACAGATGCAGAGGTATATTGAAATCAATTTAATATTTTGATTGCATGACCTGCAAATATTTGTCCTGTCTGTTATCAAATAATGTAAGTTATTTCAGCTTCAAAGCGTGAATAAAGCAAAACTCAAAGAGGAAATATAAACAATTCTTAAAGAAACTGATCACTCATTCTCACAAAGTGGTGACCAATGCTGTCATATTGCATTCATGCAATATAAGGGAGATATACATTGACATATATGTAAAAAAGAAAATGCTATGGTGGCGTTTGAAAGTTGCATGGAAAAATGCCTGTCCTGGTATAATATGTCCTGATTTAGGTATGCATGGACAAAAATAAACCATTTTCTGGCAACAAAATAATGTGTTAATATGAAGACAGGTATCTATTGAATATGCGAATCTCAATTTCTTTTAAACAAAGTAAAATTTTAGATTAACCATCATGACTTATTCATGTTTTCAATCTGCCAATCATTTACAAATCCTACACCAAACAGCCACCTAGGTACAGCCGAAGTATTATTTATTTATTTCTATATTCATATGGTTAGCTACCTAACTAGTTCCCTAGCTGTAGTATAACTTATATTTCTTTTCTTAACATTTTCAGATGTTAAGCTAACCTAACTGGTTCTCTATCTAGTTGTAGTATAACTTATGTTCCATTACTGTAGTATAACTTATCTTTATCTTTCCTACATTTTCAGATGGTAAGCTTACCCAATTGGTTCCCTACATAGCTGTAGTATAACTTATCTTTATCTTTCTCTTTCTAACATTTCAGATGGTAAGCTTACTCAACTGGTTCCCCAAGCCACTTAGCAAGGCCTCTGGTATGGAGGTAGCCAGACTATCATTCCTGGGACCCATGTATGCCTGGAGTGTATTTGCTGAGGACAATGTGAGTTTCAATTTTATTTTTTCTTGATGAAAAATGAAAATTAAGTTTAAAGGTCATATGTACAGGTTGGGTTTATTTCATAAAATTAAAATATGAAGTAAAAGAATCACATTGAAATTATTTGCAACATTTTAGCATGACGCATTAGGTCATAAATCACCGTCATAGCGCACCGATTAATAAAAGTTCGTATGACTTACTTCCCTTTGCTGTGACGTCACTCGTGATCCACTGAATGCGCCATGTAAAGGGCGTGAAGAGCGATCGCTGGTTAGAATTGGTGTTTTTCTTCAAATAAACGATCCTAAAGTCATAGTTTGGATTGACAGCGCATTTTCTTTATTGAATATGATTCAATTTATGAGAATATCAATTTGAAAAAAGATAAATTAATAATTTAACCCGTGAATTTTCATGGATTTGTCATTGCGTATACCTGTTCATATGAAAGGAATTGCTTGAAATTTGGACGATTTTCCTTGAATTTAATGATTCTTAAGTCATTGTTTGGATTGACAGTGAATTTTCTATACTGGATAGTTTTCATATTATAAGAAGATCCATTTGAAAAAATAAATTAGTGACTTAACGCGTGAATTTACAAGGATATGTCAATGCGTTCATATGAAAGGAACGGCTTGAATTTGGGACGATTTTCCTCGAAATAGCAATCCTTAAGTCAATGTTTGGATTGACAGTGCATTTTCTTTATTGAATATGTTTCATATTATAAGAATATTCTTTTGAAAAAAAAGTAAGTGACGTAACGCGTAAATTTGAAAGGATTTGTAAATGTTTTCATATGTAAGAATCGGCTTGAAATTTTGACGATATTTGTTGAAACAGCTATTTTTATTAATATTTGTTGAAAAAAACCAAGAGTACTTTTTCGTCAATGATCGTGTATTAGCATTAAGGTTTTAACTGAGTAGTAAACAAAGACACAGGTCTGAATAAACGAATTGTCTTAACACCGTACATCGTATAACTATTAACTGTCAAATTCACCCTGCATTGTCTTATCAATACATGAAATGAAACGGGAGAAGATCATAAATTGCGAACAAACAAACCGTATTATAACCCAACTTACTTGTGATACGAAGGTTATCCTTTAACTCACATTTTCACTACACATCAACTTACTTGTGATACGAAGGTTATCCTTTAACTCACATTTTCATCACACATCCAAATTTCAAAACTAAACACTGGCACATTCAAGAGTATTTGTTAAAATCATCCGGCAACTTTCCAGTAACTCCACCCCCATTAAGAGGTCTATGATCTCGAAATTGATTCCGATGTCGTCTTTCTAGATCAACTGTTAAGAACTTAAGAATTGTTCTTCATATTCACTTTACATTTATGTTCGTTTTCTCTCGTGTAAGTAGCCTTGACATGTTGAGCATTTAATTTTCGGACAGGTTTAATAATTAACAGCTAAAACAAAAAAATCGTCATAGTTTATTTTACTAACAACCTTAAATAAACATATTTGAATTTGTTTTTTTATGATTTTGGAATTTAAATATCAATTTGACAAAACTTGAAATTGATGTTAAAACGTTTTTTTGTTGAAAACATAGAGTTAATACCGTTTTGGTGAATACTGATTATCATATACTTATTGAAGTGTCAAACTATTCTAATAGAAAAGACAACATGTTCACTTCTTTGAATATCATAACGACAAAGTATCACACGTAAGTCACATTGAGAGATAAATATGTCCTGACACCTTATCAATCCAAACATCCTGTGAGAGTTTGGTCTTAATTGGTTATATTTTAACAATGGATTTTTAAGATAAATTTAATTGCCGCGCATTGAAAGTGTGAGATTTGCCGCTTGTTATTTCATGTCTGGAATAGCAGAACGTGTCAGACCTGTTAATTAACAACAGAGATATTTAAGAGATTAACGCCAGAGGCTATCTTTCGCCTAAACAATAAAGGACTTGAGACTTGAAACATACTGTGCAAATGTGGCAGATTGGGGTTAATTTGCATCACGACCCTTAATCCTTGTAATGTCCGATGTCTGTTGATTGACCCTTTGTATATGAGATAAACTGACAATAATCAATTAAATTGTAAACAAAGAGATTATGTTCAAATGTGTAAATTATATATTTAGTGATCTTATTACTAAATTATCAATATAAATTTGTAATAATCATGTTTGAACACCTGCATTTCAGTGTGACATACGTCATTTAAACCAATATTACCAATGTCAAAAAAATGAGATGTGTGATTTAAATAATTCCGAAAAGCAGACGCTTAAGTTAAGATCGAACCCATTATCATTTGCGTTGATGAGTTCAGAGACCGTTTGCGGATATCAAATATTCATTATTTTGAATTTTCATTCAAAGACAACGGCAGATAAAAGAAACTTGCTTGTTTTAATCGGTTTGTTATCATAGCAATCAACGTTTTTCATTTTGTCTCATTTATGTACAATGGCAACGTTTCTACGATTATGTTAAAACATAAAACAAGTTTTGCAAATAAGAACAAGATGCATGATTGTATGCTTTATCGCTTGATAGGTGTTTGAAAGTGAGATTAGCTTTGTCTGGTTTAAATTGACAGTCTTGAAACCAATACATCAAGGCTGGGCTCTTCATTGGACCAAAATATTATGAGCCATTTTGGCTAAGCTACCCAAATTTTCTTTAGCCACTTGGATTTTTGCAAAGCCAAATTTGGCTAAGTCTTTTTAGCCATTTTAGCAGAAATATTAAATATAAATTACAGTTCATTTGTTCAATTTACAGACCAATTATTGAAATAGGCTAGAATGGTATTTATCACATAATAAAATAAATGATGTGTAAATTGAACAAATAAATAACAGTTCTTGTATCAGCCACTTCATTGTGTGGTTTTTCTTAGTAGAGTACTACATCCTATACCTCAATAAATGTTTACAGAACTTTGGGACAGGGTTAGAAAGAGGACAGAAAATAATTAAACTTGCATGCATGCACCTGGCATGATTCATTTTTTAAATAAAACAAAATAAACATTTAAAAAAAGAATATAAAATAACTTTTGATTGTAAATAAAACAAAATAAATTAAACATTTTAAAAAAGAATATCTAACCTTAAAGTTTGCAGAGTATGCTGCAGCGTTTACGTGATCTGGGAGTCATTGAACTGGCAAGTTGACAGTACTTGTACAATAATGACGTTCTTTTTACTAAATGTGGGAGTTCCAATGCATTAAGATATGCTCATAAAAGGTTATATTTCCTTGAATGTTTGTTTTAATTACCATTTTTCACCGGGAGTCCCTTTCCCTCATGTTGTTGTTGTTGTTGTTTCGTTGTCCGTAAATTCCGTACCATGGAATTTCGTTCTAATATTGCATCGATGTAATCATTTAAAACGCTTGATATATTGAATGTGTTTACATACAAATAATGTTTTTTATTCGCGTGCTTTTTATTGCAATAAGTCCCATAAAAATCACCTTTATGAGTATCTTTTTTTAACGCAGTGAGCTACAGAAATAAGTATCGAAAACGTTTTGGTGCGTTTTATTATTCTGGTACCGACTTTAGTGTGACACATAAACTGAAACCGGGAACCGGCCTGTTTAAACGTTTTCATTAGACGTTGCTATTGGAAATATACATAATGTCTGGTCTCCGGATTTTCTAAAAGAGCGCTTTCACTAGAAAATCGGCTAAGGAACCAAACACTTCTATCTATATTTAAGCTGTTCAACGTCAAACTATTCAATTTTAATTAATGATTACCACTCGTAGTGGCGAAAAGACTTTAGCCATTCTTCCCACTTTCGCCATTACAGACTCTATACAAAATGGGGTCAATTTTACTTTCGACAAATTGACGAAAGGGTACATTTCTTTTTTCGCCAAACCAAGTTGACTTTCGCCTATGGCGAATGGCGAAGCTTTATGAATAGCCCAGCAAGGTAAAGTGAATGTTGTCGTTGTGTTTCAAATAAGGAAAATATAACGGTTACTCAATAAGTAGAATGAATTTGAAGCGTCTTCACCTGTATAAATTACTTTGAATTGAGTCCGAACATTTAAAGATCATTAAAATCATTTTTTTGGAAACGCCTAACAATGCGTAAACTTGCCGTCTTCGAAGTGAAAGTAACACAGCCTACTGTTCTTGTTTGGGGAATATATCATTTGCTTATTTGTAAAGTAAACACGGTCCAGTTAACTTATCGAAACTTTTTGCAGCTTTTATGTTCGTCGGAAAACGGGAGAAACTCGCATCCCTGCGACCAAAAGCAGAATAACACCAGAAGACCTGTCAAAATACCATATTCAATATCCAATTTATGTTTCCCAAACACAATTCAACACTTAAAATGTCCGAAATTTGTGCAAAAACACCGTCGGTACTGAGAACTAGATTCTTCTTACTGTTAGTTCATATGACTTTGAAGCACAAATGACGTCACAACAAGGGAGATAAGTCATTCACAAAAATCGATAAAGGTGAATAAAAGTAGTCAAAAACAACATTTTTCGCTTCTATATGAGAAAAAAATCATTACCTCCGTCATAACGAAACCATAACCTAATTCAAAAACCATAATTAAAGAAAATTTTGTTTATCGGGAAATATGACCTTTAATTGGATTTTCCCCTCCTTATACACTGTGATATGACTGAGACGTTGTTGAGAAAGCGTTGAGCCCATATGAACATATTACGGGTTCAATGCGAGACTATAGAAATTGCTTCATGTTTATTAAGCACTTTCTATTAGTAATGCATTGAACCATTGATGTTCTGCATTGTTATGTAACATCAGAATCACATCCATAATCCTTCACTCTATGATACCTCACTTTGTGGTATCTGTTGCAAAACACCTTTGAAACCATTGAGTCAAAAGTATAAGCTGATTCTAACGATTGCTCTCAAATCATTAAGAATATATTTGTTTCTTGCCTTTTTCGGCTAATGTGATTATTTTAACATGTAAAGAAAATTAAAAGATTTACTTAAATCAAGAACCTTTATGTTTAAAAAGACTGCAAGTCATGCTTAGATATTCAACAGACACTTTCTATGTGCCTTGCATCGCAAGCTGGAATATAGCATGCTGGAATTATATTCCGTGTTTATTTGATATTTAATGTGGTTGATAAATTATAGATTGTCCATAGTAAAGGGGAAAAGGATAAATTTGATAACATATATAGTTCCATAGAAGTGGTGGTGACTTACAAGTTGTGCTCCAAAATTGAGCTCTGATGTCATTAACAATCAATGATGTTAAACACCTATGCTGTTGGTATTTATATCAGATAATTTCTGTTTCAGACGAAGGTTGTAGAGAAGCATTTTGCATGCCTGTCCCACCAATTAACCCCAGACAATGTCAATCTGGTGTACCAGTCGCTACAGCATAGAATGCAGTACCACAGGGTAAGCATGTTTTACCCTCAGATCTATATCGGACTTAGCATATAGTGTAATGCAAAATGGTTGATACAATGTATGTCCTATCACAACGACTAAGATATGACTTAGGATATGTTCTTTTTTTTTTACCAATTCTCTCATATGGATTTAAATTTAGATACAAATGAAGTATAGAGCCATAACAATGAAAATGAGTGAGAAAAAAATCTTTAAAACATAAACTATTGTGAAAAAAGGAGAAATTTGACTTATGAGGAATTTATCCTTTTGATGTTAATTATCATGATTGTGAGTAAATGTGGGATGTTTTGAATCAAGCTGTTATCACCTAATACAAAGAAGTATTATTACCTAATTCAAAGAAATGATCATCGTTTCTAGTGTGACATGCACTGTCGATCATAAACTCTATTATAAAGAAAACCATAAGCGTAATGTAGAATGAATCATTTACGAGTCATCTAGTTTTCAACTGACACAAGTGACCATAATTTCCATGCTGGACACATTATGCTAATGTCATTAAGTAGTACCTAATTCAGAAAATAAATGGTTGAAAGAATAACACCCAAGAATATCCATAACAAGAAAAAGAATTCAAGTATTCATTATTTACAAGCCAGTATTTCGAGACAGCTCTTGAAGAAATGATAAATGAAAAAAAACAGCTCATAACTATAACTTGAAAAAAACACAGATTTTTCTCACCTTTTTTCTCCCCTTAGTGAGAATGTGTGTGAAGCTAACAAAGAAATTTGATTATTTCTTATAAAAAAAATTATGTTTGTTTATATATATGTATATGCTTTCAGTTAGACTTAATAGTTGATGGTATTTGATGTCATGTCTGTTGCACTTCACCATCTAAATTTGAAAAACAAATTCATAGTACATTGTAGATAAAGCTCTGTAGTCTCTACATATACATGGTATAAAGTTGTGATGAAGCATTGTAGTGACCTTTGTGGTCTAATGGTAAAGGTGGTTGACTTTGTACCAAGGGATCCTATGCTAAAGCCCCTCTGGTTGCTTAGGGGTGTTTTTTGGCAAGACACTTCAGACCACTTTAGAAAAAAGGTATTCATATCTAAATATCATTTTCATCTATACTCTTTTATAGGCGTCCAAAAAACCATCAACAGTAGGAGGACCTTGGCAGTTGAGTGAAATTCAGGGATGATGAAGAAAATACACAGGAGTAGCATTGGAGAACCTTAAGAACTGCCATCTTAAAGTGTTTGGCTTGAAAAGTTAAATAGTTTTATATTAAAGCCATCTGGTTTCTTTATCAGTTTTCCATTTTATAGTTTTGTGTTATGTTAAGGACAGCATGGAACAAGAGAATCGCATTTTTTCCTGGTATCATAGGGTACATGTTTTATGAATTGGCAACAAGCTCTTTGTTTGTTGTTCATAGAAACTGAATGTATAGCTCACAAGGAATATTTATTAAAACGAAAGCACAAGAAGTAAAAACATTTAAGCTAGCGTTGTTTGAGAGGTGTTGTTTTGGGTCGTCGATTTAGGTTTTGAGTCTGATTTGTTATCCTATACAATGTTTATAAATGTCCTAAACATAATTACTTATTTTATGAAGTAGGATTTTTTTCAGAATCAATCTATCATCTTTTTAACGTTTTAAAATATGTAAGTTTTAAAATATGTAACGCTAAGAGAAAGCAAAGGGTGTTTTTTGAATCTTGTAAATGTTAGTCATATGTCAGATATAACTCTGAAAATACTGCAGAAGGTAAACAAACAATTCACAATGAATACATAGTATTTGCATTGGTGTCTCCTAATATTGAGAAAAAGCTTTCTTTTGAAAACATGACTGGACAATTTGGATAAGAAAGAATCAAGGGAAAAGAAGTTATTAAATTTCATACAAGGTAGTTCACACAAAAAACTTGTCGATACTCAAAAGGATGGAGTCAAAACGATGAAACGCCAACCAGAGTCAATTAAACAACCAGACGTCACAATTAAATAGAGACTGCCTTGAGTTTCCCAATATGACTGATTCTTTTTTTAGTTTTATGAATTTTGATTTGAAATTTTTAGATATTAATTTTGACATGTTACCAAATCATAATATGTAAAAGTTAAAAAACTAAATTTTGGTCCATAAGACTGATTTCTTCAGTCACTAACATGCATATGTATAAATATGCATAATAAAAACATACATTTTGTAAAACTTATTATTTTCCAGTCACTTAACAAAACACCTTCACACATGTTTGTCTCTGACTAATAAAAAGAGAAAGCTATTGAAAAATAAATACATTTAAATACTAATAAAACTATGTTTGTTGTATTTGTCTCCTATTTGTTTTCCTATTCATACTCAAACGATTTTCTTGTAATAATTATTCTAGCAACCAATATGGATGCATTTGGCAACTGTAGTATATTTTGTAGGGTTCTACGTGGCCTAATGTAAAATTCATAACCTAGATGTCCAAAGTCTGATCCTAACTAGCGTTTTGTTCTTGGTATGTCCTTGAGATATTTGAAAGTTTTTAGTCTATTGCTGATGAAAGCAAGCAGTAAAGCAAGTAAAATACTGTTGACATTGCTTTTAACCCTTGCAGGATTATCATCCATTTGAATCATGTCATCCAACTTCAGTGCCTTCAGCACTTTGATTTAAAATGTGCTAAACACATGAGACTGGTTTGATTTCTTTGACCAGTTGCTCCATTGTTATTTGACCTTTGACTGTGATTAATCTTTATATTTGAAACCAGAACTGTGTACATAAACAAAACATCTTTTTTGTTATTTATCAAAAATATTTCTATTCTTATATTTCAGACATAAATGAGTGTGATAGCACAGTATTGAATACATGTGAGCAAACATGTTCCAACACGGTTGGAAGTTTCTCATGTGGTTGTAACTCAGGATACATAGTCAGTGAAAGTGATCCAAACAAATGTGAAGGTAAGTTGTGAGTCCCTATAAACAGAATACCCCAGTGGGAGTTAATGACAGCTTCAATTTGAAATCAATAACAACGACCAAACAAAAAGCAGTAAAAAAAAACCTTACTTTGAGATATTGTGTGGAGTGTGTGTAAACCATCATCCAAAATGGATAAATTGGTTTTATCTTGTTATACTCTTGTTACAGTAGTTATCTTGAGTCTGTTTCAGTAGATCTGTCAAAGTGATTGTTACTGTTGTAGAGTAAAGGTTAAATTTATTGGTATTTTAACTTTTAATCTTTGTGTTTATAGAGTAAAGGATAAAAATTTATTGGTATTTTTACTTTTAATCTTTGTGTTTATAGAGTAAAGGATATAATTTATTGGTATTTTAACTTTTAATCTTTATGTTTAATGGGTAGAGTCATTGCTGTTTCAACACCAATTGGATAGCTTTATACTATACTTGTTCAGTCCTTAAACATATTTAGTTGTAAAACCATTGATGCTTTATATACATACATTATGTAACGTTCATTGAACGTTTATGCGAATTAGAAACCTAATGCATTGTTTGAGAGAACATGCTGGGATATATATAGACAACACAACCGCTCAGTGAACGACAGTGTTTTTCACTGATCGGATGTGTTTGTCTCTTTGAGAGGTTCATTTGCATGGTTCGTTACATTGGTGGCAGCGGTGGGTTAAAGACTTTTCCTTTGCCAACGTGTTTCCGAAGGGCCAAGACTCGGGACGAGTCTTCTTGGAAGTGGGAGTTATGTAACGTTCGATGAACGATTATGCAAATTAGGGACCTAATGCACTGTTTGAGAGAATATGCTGGTATATATATAGACAACACAACCACTCAGTGAACAACAGTGTTTTTCACTGATTGGATGTGTTAGCGTCTTTGAGAGGTTCATTTGCATGGTTCGTTACACATGTACATAATGACAGTGATAACTTTTGCACATTTTACTATTATATTTCAATGCCTAATCTAGGTGTTATTTGTGGATATATTTTCTTAATTTGCTTGTTATTACATCTGCTTATTGATAAGTACAAGAAAAAAAGAACAAGCTGTTAGGCATGAATCATGCCAGAGCAAACATTTAACACTGTACCAAATGCCAAATTTTTGACTGTCCAGAATTGAAAGAGATTGCAGATGATATTTCAAAATGTGATGAAATTGGACAATAATCTTCTGATAGGGCAGAAAGCATCATGAGAAAAGGAGAAATTGCTTGTTATGGGCAAATTCTCTTTTTCCCACAATGTTTTCCAGAACCACTGCAACAAAGCGGTTAAATGTCGTTATTGTTTGGTAACGGGTTAAGACATTCTCTCATATAAATATTTGTAAACTGTCCTTTTTGAAAGCTGCGTGAAAAACAGAAAGCTATTTTAATTAATGTGAGGGAAATTACTTTTTTTTTCTGAATTTTGTTGGGTAGAAATTATCAGTTTGTCAAATGAAGATAATGTTTTTGAACTGAACTTTTTTGTAACCTTTGTTAACCTTCAATTCTTATTTTTTGTCTTTTTTTCCAGATTTCGATGAATGTGAAGCTGGAGTGGCTGGTTGCGAACATGTGTGCACAAATACTGAAGGGAGCTTTCGATGTGATTGTTTCTTTGGATACTCATTGAATAATGACAGAAAAACCTGCACAAAAGGTTGGTGCTATACTTTATTATTTTAAATTTGTTAAGCAGATGTGGTTACCAATTTTAAAGGTTAAATTTGAATATAATTACTCTTATCACATAGAGAGAATTAGCCAGTAAAGGTTGATGCTAGCAAGGAGTGCAAGAAAAAATTCCTGTGTGTACTTATAAACCGGCTTCCCCATAGAACTGCTGGCAGACTCGAAAACTCACTTCACATTATTTAAGGAATTCACAGGAGTTTAGCAACTAATGAGTATATAATAATACTAATATGTTTAGAAATTATGTGTGTTAAAGGGTTAAAACCATGCAGAGATGGGCCATATGATTCCGAGATTGGTACTCTAACCACCAGGTCACAGAGGCCCCCATATCTTCTATCTGTAGGGACCTTGACCCAATTGTTTTTTCTCTTTCATTACAGTGTCAGACCCCTGCACCCTTTTCCCTGATGTTCAATGTTCAGACATTTGCCGTGTCGTTAATCAGGTGGCCATCTGCTCTTGTAGAACTGGCTTCAAACTAGGTGCAGATAATCAGAGCTGTATTGGTGAGTATAAGTTTGGTTGATTTTAAGTGCAGAGTATGTCTCCCATCTTGTAGTTTGCTTTCATGTATTTGTGGTTCCATTGTTCATGCAAATTGGATTAAATTTGTTTTGTGACCATATCTTCAATTCGGGTAAACAGTCAGTTTAATCCAATCAGTGTTGATAAAGTGTGGAACATGTAATATTTTCTTAAGTACTTATTTGATTTGAACTACTTGCAAAGATATAGACACCATAATTGGATTTATAGATAATATTGACTCATCTAATGTTAACTCTTTCCCAAACACCAAATTATTTACTGTCCCAAATTGAAAGAGTTTGCAGACGACATTTCAAAAGGTGATGAAATTGGACAGTAATCTTCTGATAGGGCAGAAAACATTGTGGGAAAAGGAAAAATTGCTTGTTACAAGGAATTTGTCCTTTTCCCACAATGTTTTCTAAAGTCGTCTGCAACAAAGTGGTCAAATGTCGATATTGTTTGGGAAAGGGTAAACCTACTATTGTTTTTGAAATCACATTTAAATACCTTTTAGACAATAAAGTTAAGCGCTTTGCAGCATTGGTAAAGTTTGAAATCTTACTCATTATATGGGAATTATTGGAATGTCACGATGATTTTGATGATTTCTAACCAAACATGTCATTTTTCATGAATATTTTTGTCAATTTCATAGTGGGTTTTATTGCCATTAACGAAGAACATGGAAAGGACTGAATCTCCAATTTTTGCAGACAAGTTTTCATAGTCATTTTGAAATATATGAATGGGGGTTTGATAATTGGCTTGCTTAACTTGATTTACTTAACCCTTTCCCAAACAATAACAATATTTGACCACTTTGATGCAGTCGACTTAAGCAAACATTGTGGAAAAAGGAGAAATTGCTCGTGATGAGCAAATTTTCCTTTTCCCACAGTGTTTTCTGCCCTATCAGAAGGTTATTTTTCAATTTTATCATATTTTGATATGTCGTCTGCAAACTCTTTCAATTCGGGAGAGTCGAACATTTTGTGATTGAGAAAGGGTTAAGAGTTTGAATTATGATGTCAATGCAAAAGCTTCTCCATATACAAAAGCTGACATGAAATAAACTCTCTGTAGTTATGATGGGGAACTAAAAGATACACAGATTCAAACCAACACAGACATGGTTACAGCAATGTGATACCATAAACATGCACTAAACCATTAACATTTTCATCTCTTAACCAAGTTGATAGCAGTTTACATAACATCCATACTGTTGCTAATTACAGATATAAACGAGTGTGGTTCGGATGACCTTAATCTGTGTACTGTAAAAGACAGCTGTCGCAATTCCAATGGCAGTTTCGTATGCTCGTGCCAAGATGGTTTTAAACTGGAAAACGATCAGAGAACTTGTGCAGGTATGTTTTAAGATGATCTTCAATTTAAAAAGCTAAATGGATCTTTAACCAGGTAGATGACTTACAGATATACAGGTATACAAAAAACCTAGAGTATAATGACTAAATACCTGTATTTATATATTTATCACTTATTTATCATAGTAACTATAAATCATTGCTATCAACAATTATTTTTCATTCTACCTATAGAATCTATTTCAAGAACACTCCATTTTGGAAATTACAAAGATTGAATTACATGTATTTGGTTATTGGCAATTAATCTTTTGTTTTACAACAGCCTGTGATGCTGTGCATTGGGGCCCCAACTGTGTGAATGACTGTAACTGTGGAATTGGAGCATCCACATGTAGCCCAACAACGGGCTGTGTATGTACCGAAGGTTGGTCAGGAACACTCTGTGACCAGGACATTAACGAGTGTAAGGCGTCCACCAGCCCCTGCACTGGAGGTAATGAAGTTTGCGTGAACAACCCAGGCTCATATGTCTGCTCATGTAGACCTGGTTATGAGAGAAACCAAGCAAAGGTGT
The DNA here is from genome assembly GCA_947846245.1 of Cerastoderma edule. Lineage (NCBI taxonomy): Eukaryota > Metazoa > Mollusca > Bivalvia > Cardiida > Cardiidae > Cerastoderma > Cerastoderma edule. Next base: position 9,448,756 of record OX401409.1, on the reverse strand, counting down.
GCGTTGGTAAGTGGAATCTAATATGGTTTTATTGACTAATGACACGTTTTGGTAGCAATCACTTGACACTGTCACACTGAAACAAAAGTAAATTATATTAAAGAAACTATAACAAACCTTATGAAAGAAAAGAAATCTTGCTTGTTAAGAGCAGTTGTTGATTTTACAAATAGAAACTTTAAAAAGATTTTCTGTTCTAGACACATTTGATTAGAGACATAGATAACAGTTATCTAGGTCTCTGATTTGATCAGGTAAATTTGATATATATTACTTCTATTTAGAGCAATTATTGTTTGAGTCTCTCATCAAAATGGTGTGTGTTTTTCCATTCCACCTGTATTGTATTTGTTAGTTGGTCGTCTGCCAGTTTGAAAGTCAGTGGTTAATGGTGTTGATTAGTATAGTCAGAATGATCAAGTGCCACATTATATGACTAGTCTTGTCTTTACTATGTACTTATTTTTATTTTAGATATTGATGAATGTTCCACATCAAATGACTGTGACCAAATCTGTTCCAACACAGAGGGTAGCTATGTGTGCTCATGTAATCAGGGTTTCACTCTCAATGGAAATGCATGCAATGGTTTGTATATTATTAAACTCATTCCAACTCATACAGGAACTTGTGTATGGACAATATTGAAAGCAACGGCAGAAAACTAATGATATCAACAACAAAAAAGAAGACACAATTATTTATACTTTTATGCAAACAAATTTAATCAATGATTTAATTGCTCATAAAAATATTGTTTGCCATAGATATGTTTCAAGTGTCCTTCAGGAGAAATGTTGCTTCATATTTAGTAATGGTCCTCTGCTGTTGCTTTTAATTTAGAAATATAGAATATCTCGAATGGGTTAGTGGATTGAATGAATACCTAGAATATCTCGAATGGATTAGTGGATTGAATGAATACCTAGAATATCTTGAACGGATTAGTGGATTGAATGAATACCTAGAATATCTTGAATAGATAAGTGGATTGAATGAATACCTAGAATATCTCAAATGGGTTAGTGGATTGAATGAATACCTAGAATATCTCGAATGGATTAGTGGATTGAATGAATACCTAGAATATCTCGAAAGGATTAGTGGATTGAATGAATACCTAGAATATCTTGAATAGATTAGTGGATTGAATGAATACCTAGAATATCTCGAATGGATTAGTGGATTGAATGAATACCTAGAATATCTCAAATGGATTAGTGGATTGAATGAATACCTAGAATATCTCAAATGGGTTAGTGGATTGAATGAATACCTAGAATATCTTGAAAGGATTAGTGGATTGAATGAATACCTAGAATATCTTGAATAGATTAGTGGATTGAATGAATACCTAGAATATCTCGAATAGATTAGTGGATTGAATGAATACCTAGAATATCTCAAATGGATTAGTGGATTGAATGAATACCTAGAATATCTTGAAAGGATTAGTGGATTGAATGAATACCTAGAATATCTTGAATAGATTAGTGGATTGAATGAATACCTAGAATATCTCAAATAGATTAGTGGATTGAATGAATACCTAGAATATCTCAAATGGGTTAGTGGATTGAATGAATACCTAGAATATCTTGAAAGGATAAGTGGATTGAATGAATACCTAGAATATCTTGAATAGATTAGTGGATTGAATGAATACCTAGAATATCTCGAATAGATTAGTGGATTGAATGAATACCTAGAATATCTCAAATGGATTAGTGGATTGAATGAATACCTAGAATATCTCAAATGGATTAGTGGATTGAATGAATACCTAGAATATCTTGAATGGATTAGTGGATTGAATGAATACCTAGAATATCTCGAATGGATTAGTGGATTGAATGAATACCTAGAATATCTCAAATAGATTAGTGGATTGAATGAATACCTAGAATATCTCGAATGGATTAGTGGATTGAATGAATACCTAGAATATCTCGAATGGATTAGTGGATTGAATGAATACCTAGAATATCTCAAATAGATTAGTGTATTGAACGAATACCTAGAATATCTCAAATGGGTTAGTGGATTGAATGAATACCTAGAATATCTTGAAAGGATTAGTGGATTGAATGAATACCTAGAATATCTTGAATAGATTAGTGGATTGAATGAATACCTAGAATATCTCGAATAGATTAGTGGATTGAATGAATACCTAGAATATCTCGAATGGATTAGTGGATTGAATGAATACCTAGAATATCTCAAATGGATTAGTGGATTGAATGAATACCTAGAATATCTTGAAAAGATTAGTGGATTGAATGAATACCTAGAATATCTCAAATGGATTAGTGGATTGAATGAATACCTAGAATATCTCGAATGGATTAGTGGATAGAATGAATACCTAGAATATCTCAAATGGATTAGTGGATTGAATGAATACCTAGAATATCTTGAATGGATTAGTGGATTGAATGAATACCTAGAATATCTCGAATGGATTAGTGGATTGAATGAATACCTAGAATATCTCAAATGGATTAGTAGATTGAATGAATACCTAGAATATCTTGAATGGATTAGTGGATTGAATGAATACCTAGAATATCTTGAACAGATTAGTGGATTGAATGAATACCTAGAATATCTTGAATGGATTAGTGGATTGAATGAATACCTAGAATATCTTGAACAGATTAGTGGATTGAATGAATACCTAGAATATCTTGAATGGATTAGTGGATTAAATGAATACCTAGAATATCTTGAATGGATTAGTGGATTGAATGAATACCTATTCTTTGTAGACTGTAGTAGATGATATCAAAATGTGTCTCACCTAGCACTAAAATGTATATTTAGGGAACTCTTATTGGTTGATAAACAAACAAGACAATTATTGTCCGTCTATTGAAGCATCATTTCCTTGTATTATTTTCAAATGTGCATTCTTTCACATAAATTGTGTATTTCTTTGATGATTGGTTTTATCTTAATGTCAATTGCTGCAAATTAATTCTATCTTTAAAGTATTGAATGTTTTTTTTTTGTTGCACTCATGGTATCTTTATTTATTTTGAGCAACCTAGTATACATAAGAATTATATTTGCTAAATTGATAAAATTGATTGTTTTTTGTTTCTCACAGACATAGATGAGTGTGAAGGGCAGAATGAGTGTACTGGGATATGTACTAACACAGTAGGAAGCTACAGATGTTCATGTGAAACTGGCTTCAAGTTGGACCTCATAGACCGTGCAACTTGTATACGTAAGTACCGTTCAGTCTTCACTCGATTTGAGATTTGTACTTAGATTAAACTAGATGTGTTGGTTTATAAACTGATATGGTCTTTCTGCTAGTTGTTAAAATAAATGTAAGAAGAACATGCACCAGCAAAACACAACTCCTATGATTTTAGCAATAAATGAAATAAGTCTATTAACTAATTAGCAATTTCATCTTTTTTGACAGTAGTTTCTATTCTCCAATGTCATAAAGGTAAAATCTGTTTTTTTCATCATCTGCTTCCGCTTTTACATGGGTGGGGGGGGGTCTTTCTTGGCCCAGTTATTAAGGTTTAGGACTTTTGATGGGAGGGGGGCTAGGTGGTTTATATAGTGTGTATTCATATTATGGTTTAGGGTCTTGCTTGGCCCAGTTATTAAGGTTTAGGATTTTTGATGGGAGTGGGGCTAGGTGGTATATATAGTGTGTATTCATATTATGGTTTAGGGTCTTTCTTGGCCCAGTTATTAAGGTTTAGGACTTTTGATGGGAGTGGGGGGGAGGGGCTAGGTGGTATATATAGTGTGTATTCATATTATGGTTTAGGGTCTTTCTTGGCCCAGTTATTAAGGTTTAGGACTTTTGATGGGAGTGGGGGGGAGGGGCTAGGTGGTATATATAGTGTGTATTCATATTATGGTTTAGGGTCTTTCTTGGCCCAGTTATTAAGGTTTAGGACTTTTGATGGGAGTGGGGGGGAGGGGCTAGGTGGTATATATAGTGTGTATTCATATTATGGTTTAGGGTCTTTCTTGGCCCAGTTATTAAGGTTTAGGACTTTTGATGGGAGTGGGGGGGAGGGGCTAGGTGGTATATATAGTGTGTATTCATATTATGGTTTAGGGTCTTTCTTGGCCCAGTTATTAAGGTTTAGGACTTTTGATGGGAGTGGGGGGGAGGGGCTAGGTGGTATATATAGTGTGTATTCATATTATGGTTTAGGGTCTTTCTTGGCCCAGTTATTAAGGTTTAGGACTTTTGATGGGAGTGGGGGGGAGGGGCTAGGTGGTATATATAGTGTGTATTCATATTATGGTTTAGGGTCTTTCTTGGCCCAGTTATTAAGGTTTAGGACTTTTGATGGGAGTGGGGGGGAGGGGCTAGGTGGTATATATAGTGTGTATTCATATTATGGTTTAGGGTCTTTCTTGGCCCAGTTATTAAGGTTTAGGACTTTTGATGGGAGTGGGGGGGAGGGGCTAGGTGGTATATATAGTGTGTATTCATATTATGGTTTAGGGTCTTTCTTGGCCCAGTTATTAAGGTTTAGGACTTTTGATGGGAGTGGGGGGGAGGGGCTAGGTGGTATATATAGTGTGTATTCATATTATGGTTTAGGGTCTTTCTTGGCCCAGTTATTAAGGTTTAGGACTTTTGATGGGAGTGGGGGGCTAGGTGGTATGGTATTTGTAATTTGTAATGAATTTTGATTTGATAAAGATAATTGACAGAAGGGGGGGGGCAGTTTCAATTATCACCAGCTACACTGGGATCTTTTTGTGCGCATGACACTGCAGATCCCTGCCTAGTTTTTTTTATAGAATCCATGATAAAATATGTGAAATACTGTTGACACAATATTTAACCCCAAACAACCAACATATGATTTGATTGTGTTTTTCAGCGGAGGCCCAATGCACTGGGACAACCTGTGGAGCCAATACTGACTGTGCTTCCATTAACTCTAACGATACCTGCTTTTGTAAAAGTGGTTTTCAATTTGTGCAAAATTCCATCACAGAATGTGAAGGTAACTTTCAATACTTTAAGAAAACCTAGTGAAATACCTTTTTTATTTACCTATAAGTATGTTTTGTTTGTTATATATACCTAAGGCTTTTCCCATTTCTATGCCATGTTTCATACTTTTGTATATGCCATGATCATGTAAAACCATATTTTGTTTTATGTGTGAATCATATACTGTGAAACATACAAAAATTTAGGTTAATAAACATATACCTATCTATAAAATTATAAGAATTGCAATTGGTTATAGTTTGAGAAAATGCAAGAAAAACAGATCTCATTTGGACATATAACGTCTAGCTTACTGAACAATGCTTTATGATAAGATACAAACTAAATCATTTCCCTTGAGAGGGACAGTGGAGAAGAGCATTGTATTTAACAAAGAAAGATTTAAGCTTTGGTTACCGTGTGGCATGAGATCCACCAAGTTTCATAAAGCCCCATTCAGCCTCAATAGTAGGTATATTAAGCTAGGTTACAGATTTGAGAGTGTGTTCACTAAATTTGTATGTTGGAACTTCTTTTACAATCAATGTAAAATGGATGAATCAAGTTTTCTGTACAAGACTGTAGAAATGTGAAGCACTTGCAATAGTATTGCACTCAACCCTCAAAATTTACACCAACAATAACCTTTGTTTTGTGTGTCATTTTTGTATTTCAGACATTCTTGAATGCTCGGCCACACCCAGTCCATGTTCCCAGAACTGTACCGAGGAAGTGGGTAGTTTCTCTTGTTACTGTGGTATAGATGGATTTCAACTGGACGTCGATCAGACCACATGTATTGGTAAGAACAATGCAGATGAAATACTTTAAAAGAGCTATCTCACTGAGACTGATGATTAATTTCATTGTTTTAAAAAAAAGTCTTCTAAGGATAAAAACACATCACAAATCTATAGAGTTACAAGAAACCAGATTATTTAAACACATATCATCCCCTTTCATAATTGTAAACCATTTAACAGTTTATTTCATAAACAATGATCTTAATTTAATTAACCCATGGGTAAGCAGTGGTTTTCTAGACACCACCAGCAAGTGGGTCTCACAAATGTTTACCTGTACAGATATATATATATACCTTGTTTCCTTCATGCAAAATCATCAAAATTGGTAAGGAGTTTGCTAGCACTGAAAGGCATGGACGCTTGTTTTCCTCTCTTAATGACAAAACAGACATTTAGCAAATATATAATAATTAATTTAAAAAAGGGCTTTGGTTTAGTGACAAGGATTGTGTTAATCACCATTTTAGTGTTTGTTATCTACAGTGTTGGTAAGATAGATTGCATCATTTTGATTTCTTACCAATTTAGGAGAACATCCTTTTTATTGATTTTACATAGCATAGCATCGTTACACTAATTGATTTTGAAAAATTGTTGCATTACATTCATTTCCTTTTACAGAGTGTCCTGAGGGGAAGTATGGTTATAACTGTACAGAACAATGCGCTTGTATCGTAAATACAGAAAGTTGTGATAAAGCCACTGGAGAATGCACCTGTAGTCCTGGATGGACAGGCGATAATTGTACCGAGGATATTTTAGAATGTGGTAGTAACCCCTGTGATGCCAATGCCCAATGTACTGATACACCAGGGTCGTTTACATGCACATGCAATCCAGGTTTTATCATCGCACCGACTGGCACTTGCACAGGTAGGAAATGTTCTTTTTGTTAGTCATGAAGATCAAGGAGTTTGTTGCAAGTTTTTTTCCCAATTATTTTAAGATGCCTAAGTTGAAAAAGACTCACATCATTAAACCTTGTTAATTCATTCATTCTCGAACTTGATCAAAACACAATTGTCTTAATAAATTTTTGTATTTGGTAAGGTTGAAATCTTCCAACAATGTTAACGAAATTATGCTCTCCAACAAAATAATTATCCACTTTTTAACTTTTAGCTTGTGACAATGGACGTTATGGAGAAGACTGCGCCTCAATTTGTACCTGCAATTCAACCAATACCAACAGCTGTAATAATGTAGATGGAACCTGTACCTGCAATGAGTTCTGGTCTGGTACGATTTGTAACTCAGATGTTGACGAATGTAGCACACCTAACATTTGTAGTGACCCACTGAAGACATGCGCAAATACTGATGGATCGTTTGCATGTAACTGTAACTCAGGCTATACCATCAATGACCAGGAGGCTTGTATTGGTGAGTATCAGAACTCATGATTCCAACTTACATATGTTAAAAGGACTATCTCACAGATTGGGATTTTAACTTTTAAGATAAATTATCTTCTAACCATCAAATGACAACATAGATTTGTAAACAAACATAGGACTAGATTATTGACAGCTTTTACATAACTATACAGAAAAGATGACAGCTTTTACATAACTATACGGAAAAGATGACAGCTTTTACATAACTATACGGAAAAGATGACAGCTTTTACATAACTATACAGAAAAGATGACAGCTTTTACATAACTATACAGAAAAGATGACAGCTTTTACATAACTATACGGAAAAGATGACAGCTTTTACATAACTATACGGAAAAGATGACAGCTTTTACATAACTATACGGAAAAGATGACAGCTTTTACATAACTATACAGAAAAGATGACAGCTTTTACATAACTATACAGAAAAGATGACAGCTTTTACATAACTATACAGAAAAGATGACAGCTTTTACATAACTATACAGAAAAGATGACAGCTTTTACATAACTATACGGAAAAGATGACAGCTTTTACATAACTATACAGAAAAGATGACAGCTTTTACATAACTATACAGAAAAGATGACAGCTTTTACATAACTATACAGAAAAGATGACAGCTTTTACATAACTATACGGAAAAGATGACAGCTTTTACATAACTATACGGAAAAGATGACAGCTTTTACATAACTATACGGAAAAGATGACAGCTTTTACATAACTATACAGAAAAGATATATGTAGAACATTGTTATTGCAGATATTGCAATCTGTTTAATCGTTTTTTTTTTGTTTGTTTTGTAAACAACAATAACATAGAATGCGAGGTGATATCTTTGTTTACCATTGTCACATGGGTCTTTGGAAACACTTTTCTGCTCTTTTTATGTGATGCCAGCATTAAGGCGTGCGTGAAAGACTTCTCAAACCTATTTAATAAATCCACTTTCCCATTGAGAGGCCTCAAGATACAAAGACTCACTTGACATTATTTAATGAACAAACGCAGGATTTCAGCAACTTAAAAGCAAAGAAATTTAAAATGGTATTTGGTTAAGTGACAATAATTGTGTATAGATGTATCAATTTTTTAACCTAAATTACTCCCAGATCACAAATCTTTGAGTTAGTCCCTTTAAAATTTTAATGCATAGGAAGCAGAGGAAGAAACAACCAGCAAAAAAGAAACATCGCTTGTGCCAAATTTAGTGAACACCCTCTTAAAAACTCATGGATTATAACTCCTTTCTATGAGACAACACTTTATACAGCTATTGATTATGGTAGATGCTGGGTAGAACATGAATATATTATGGCAAGTGTGGCAAGTGTTTGTTGTTATCAATGAATGTGTTTGTTTAAGCTGCTTGTTCATAAAAGTGGGAAAACCTGCATATTTTGAGTTTGATATCTTTGAAACTGTAAAGCAGCTGGTCTGTTGTATGAGATATACTAGAGAATAGCAATGGAAATTATATCAGTTTGTATTGTATTACTTAGAGCCTGTATACTAGAGAATAGCAATGGAAATTATATCAGTTTGTATTGTATTACTTAGAGCCTGTATACTGGAGAATAGCAATGGAAATTATATCAGTTTGTATTGTATTACTTAGAGCCTGTATACTAGAGAATAGCAATGGACATTATATCAGTTTGTATTGTATTACTTAGAGCCTGTATACTGGAGAATAGCAATGGACATTATATCAGTTTGTATTGTATTACTTAGAGCCTGTATACTAGAGAATAGCAATGGAAATTATATCAGTTTGTATTGTATTACTTAGAGCCTGTATACTAGAGAATAAATACATATTTAGATATTGAAGCATTTCAGTGGTTTTGAAATCCATTATATACCATATCTGTACATAACTAAGATATATTGTCACATTCTGAAACAATTGTGTGTTGACAATGATACAACAATATATATAATTGTGTTAATTCAACAACATTAAATTCTGACTCATATTTGAACAAGCACCTTTAAAACAATTTTGAAAACAATTTCTTTTTAAAGATTTTTAAACCGTTTTTGTTGAAATATGTATTTTTGAACCAGTTTTGTAATAGAACAGTCTGTTATTGAAATAATTTGTTGCAATACCATTGATCAAGGGCAGATTTGTTTTTGATCTCGTTGCCTATGAACTATTAAGTAATTGTACCATAATGAGTTTTCTATTTGATTATTGTGTTAATGAACTAGTTCCTATGTTATAGATGATGATGAGTGTTTACTGGGAACATCCGGCTGTAGTCAGCAGTGTACAAACAACCCTGGTTCCTTCCAATGTTCGTGTTCCCCTGGATATTCAGGCACAGGAAATAACTGTACTCGTGAGTGGTGATTTTATTTTGTTTTATTGAAATCCTACACCATTTTGAGCATCTAAAATTTCCATATAATATTACCATTCATTCATTATCAATCCTATTTAATTAATTGATATACTGAAGCATTTTAGCATACAATTGTTTCAATACTAGTTTGTCTACATCATGATAGTGTATGCTAATGACCATAGAATTTGATGCACCTTAAAACCCTATTTTATTCATGCACATAATTTTCTACAGTCTTTTAATTCTGTGAGCACATTGTGCTTGCATAGTCAAAGGTTTATCCACATTATAGTGTGATCCATTAACAGCCTGGTTTTTCAACTCTTTTTTATCTTTACTTCTGTATGTTATACATATCAAGGAGTCGGTACAAGACTATAATAAGTGCTTCATGTTTGTGAAGGACTTAATGAAGCCTTGCATTAACCCCTTGATATCTAAATTTACCCCTTTACCAAACGATAACGACATTTGACCAGTTTGTTGCAATCGCCTCTAGAAAACATTGTGGTAAAAGGAGACATTGCTCTTAACGAGCAATTTCTCTTCTTCCCACAATGTTTTCTGCCCTATTAGAAAATTAATTTTCAATTTTATCTCATTTTGAAATATCATCTGCAAACTCTTTCAATTTGGAACCATAAAAAATTTGGCATTTGGTAAAGGGTTAAGTTACAATTCTCCTCATACCACAAAGTCATATGACATATGCCAAGGACTTATTTAAGTCTTGTATTGAACACTTTACAATGTATTTGGTACTGTTTTTCTTTCAATAGTCAAAACTTAAGGATATGTATGATTTTCAAAAACTTAAATAAAAATATGTTTTAATTATTTTATAATCAGCCTGTTCCAGTGGTGAATATGGAGAGCAATGTGCGCAGACCTGCTCTTGTAATAGTACAAACACTGCCAGATGTGACCCAGCCACAGGATGTGTCTGTAACACAGGCTGGGAAGGAGAGAACTGTACACAGGATATAGACGAATGTACAGCCGGAACAAGCAACTGCCCCGCCAACTCAGATTGCGTGAACAGCAAAGGGTCCTTCTCTTGTGTTTGTCAGACAGGATTCACCAAGGATGCTAATGATAACTGTATAGGTAAGGGCTATCAATTGTATAATGCTTTGAACTTAGAAATGATTTAATCAAGTGTAAATTCAATAATACTGCTTTAAGTTTTGACAAGTTTTGCCTGAATCACAAGGCAATGAATCACATTTGTAAATCTTAATGTTGAATAAATACTTCAGATTTAAATTTTTTTAACACCTTTTTTTAAGTTTTGAAGCAGCTCAGGTTGTTGATTGAATAATTCTGGGTTTGTTTTCCTTTGATAACGCACAAACATTATTAGTGTAGGTATTTCTATGATTAATGCATACATGATTGGTCCTTTGTGGTCTAGTGGTAAAGCTGGCAGTCATAGATATCTGGGTCCTGGGTACCGTTTTACTAAACAGTTTACGCTTGTGATTCGCGTAAGTCTAAAACAACACTTCCTCTTATTACAATATTGGGCAAAGCAATATTGCAAAGTAACACACCATTGGAATCGTCTCTCCGAGACACTTCCAATGATGTGTCACATTGCAGTATTGTAATTTCATTGAAGATACTATCCATGTGCATCAGTTATGACTTACTCAAATAATTTCCTGAGGTTGTTTAGTAAAACGGTACCCTGGGTTTTAGCCCCACTGGTACCTCTGGTTTTGTTGGAGTTTCCTTTGGAAGGCATTTAAGAGCCCTACCTTAGTACATGTACTGGTGAATTGAGGAAAACTGCAATATAACTTAATCATTGCTGACACTGCATTAAACCACTTATAAAGAGAAGAAAGGACATACAACATTATCCAATAGTGAAAAAAGAAACGCAGAATCATTGATGAAGAATGTACCTATGGCTTTCAAATGGCAGAATTACTTTATGAATTAAATTTTGAGAGACACTTTTACCAAACTTAACAATAATGTAAGATGTCGCCCCCTTGCACATCTTGTTTCAAGTTATCTTTGAAAGCGATATTTTAGACTGTTATACGAATGTCAGAGTTTGTTCCAACCTTTGTGGAAATCAATGGAAAACATAATTAGAATGCTTCAGAGAATAGATATCATAAACAATCATGTCAAGTTTATCCAATATAACTAGAAAACTGTCATAAAAGCCCTTCAGATTCATTCTCTTTGTTTATGTTTTAGAGATCCTTGGTCACATACAAATAAATGTGAAAGTTAAAATCATGCAAATGTCAAATCAAAACAGTTCTTGTATTGTTGAAACAAAAGAGTTTTTGTATTGTATGATATGCAATTAAAATTAGTAATTGAAAGCATAATTAATACAGGAAGTGTCAATATAACTAAATATGCTGACAGATATCTTCTACATTTACAACCGTTGCTATTATTTTGGATCCAAGTGCATATTTATTCACTGTATACAGGCTTATCAAACATGAAAACAAACTAATTTCTGCGTCCAATGGCTATTGTCTGGTGTATATCATACACAAATACAGCTGTTGATCAGTTTCAAGGATAACAATTCTTAACATTCAAATTTTTTTATCTTGTTGCAGAATGCTCTGGTAATACATATGGAACAAACTGTAGCTCCATTTGTGACTGTGTCGACATCAATGCTAAAGTACCGACACAGTCGTGTGATCGTGTATCTGGTGTTTGTGACTGTATAACAACCTACAAGGGTAGCCGATGCGAGATTGATGTTGACGAATGTGCAGACAACACATCTCAATGTGAGACTGTGCCGAATAGAGGGTGCCACAACATTCAGGGCGGATTTGTTTGCTCTTGTTTTAGAGGATTTGAACTTGTTAATGATTCATGTGTTGCAAGTGAGTAGAGATAAAGTTACTTATTTCTGTTGACTTGCTTTATCACACCTGTAGCATAGAATTAAGAAAAACCACCGGAACAAAAGGATGATTTGTTTTTCTCCTTTTGCCATAGTGGTTCATCCCATTATAACAAATAAACCTTTTCAAAATATCATTTTTAAAGAGTCCAGTGCAATACTACAGTAAGTAATTCATGCTTGTGAAGGACTTAATTTAGTCTTATATTGAACCCTAATATTGTTGTCTTAACTTTCCTTTCAATAACTTGAATAATTCACCAAATCCCTCATAGATGCATATCTTTACCTATTCCACTAAAATAATTCTTGCTCAGGTACCAAATGTAGGCAACAAACAAACAACAGCAGAAGTGTTGAGTTTAAACCATTTTGTAAAGCACTAGCTGTAATAACCCATTTTTTAGTTTGTTGGTTCTATCATTTTGCTTTAATTTGGAAAAATAGATTTATATCTATTGATTGGTTAACTCTAAATCATTTTTGAATGAACATAATCAAGAATCGCTTGCAACTAATAACAATTGCCATTTTATGATCCAATTTCATTTGGCATTTTAATGTTTAACAAGACATATTTGCACTCTTTTTTACAAAAAATGTTTGCTATTGATATTGCTCTTTTTTCTGATAAATCAATCTTAACCAGTTTGAATATTTACTTTGTTAATGGTGTATCAAGTCATTGGTTTGAAGAAAATTCTAAAAATATTCGTTCATTGGATGATTGGTGATTTTGATCTATTTCTTTTGATTATGTCATATTATATATAATCAGAAACATTCAGGACTTTGTGTCCTGTGAAAAGAGAAAGGTTATGGAAGTTAAATGTTCTATTCATTTTCTTTAACATCACTAATTGTGATCTATTATTAAGATTGTAGTTGCTTAAATATATTTTTTTTTATTGTTACAGTCACTGGGACAACAACAACAACTGCACCAACTACCCAAGGTAAAACACATTTCTCATTATTTTATTTCACTTTTATGGTTTTCCGGAATTACTCAATTTGAAAGCAACACAAAATGACTTAAAGCATGAATAAAAATCAAATCCCAGAAACCATTGTGATAAAAGGTTAGTGTGCTCATTTTGAGCAAATTTCTCCATTCATGCAATGATTTCAAAAGCTGTCTTCTGTAGGTACATTGATTCATTGTGCTAATGAGTCCCAACACAATACAATGAAAGTTAGTACTGTTTGTAAAACACTCTAATACACCACCTTGTCTATACCCCATGGGCTGGTCTCACAAAGCCTTGGTTTGAGATAAACATTAATTTGAAGAGGAAGGAAAATAACAGCCCAGTAAAGCGTTAACTTAGTTGTACACATAACATAAGCCCTAAATGTGAAACATATATATAATATATTTAAGCTAATAGGTATTTTTCATTCACAAAGACAAAGTTACCTTTGAGATACAACGGTTACATAGCGGGTGACAGTGGTGCAGTGGTAGAGCATCGGCCTCTTGTACCGAGGGTTCAGGGTTCGAATCCCCGTTAGGCGAGGTGAGAATTGCCGGGACTAACCCACATATCGGCGCGAGTACTGGTGTAGTATCCAGGAAGCAGTCATCGAGAGATAATTTGATAAGCTTCCCGCTTCCGTCACAATCGATGTAGAATGAATAAGTTTAAATTAAGATACAAAGGTTATGATGGTTTTGTAAATTTATGTAGACATAAAGTTCTGAATGTTTATGAGACATGCCCCTAATGCATGACTCTATGATTTATTGTTCCAGCTGGTGAGACCATTTCCACCTTCACTATCACATTAGACTACACGTTTCCAGTCGGCGCCAATCTTACCGTCACAGAAACCTATACATTCTATGTTAATGCTACACAAATAGGGGTGAGAATTCAAACTATATTACATATTTTTTTTCATTTGGGATTTTGTGATTATGTCAAATTAGAAGCTACTACAGGTAATTTTTAAGTCTCTTATTTTTAACTGATGAATCTAGTGATGACACAACATTGCATTTGTATTTCTATAATAGATTAAATACCAATGTTAGTTTGGTGTTTTGTCCTTTTGTTCCAAAGGTTTTTTTTTTTAAAGTTTTTGAGGAACCTGAAGAGCTTACTTAAAATAGTGTCATGGACATGCCATATAATGCAATGGTTTAACAGTTTTTCAAGTAAAAATGTATAATTGTACATAAAGAATTATTCCAGTAATTTTCTTCAGATGAACATATGCATAACTATATTGTTATATTGTGCTAAATTACCAAAGCTATTGTTGGGCTCTAAAACCCCATTCATAATTTTAAATGATAAATTGAACTTTAGCAGTAATTTGATAGCAGTAATATGCACATGCTTCAATAATCAATCCTTTGTTTCAACTTTCTTTTATCAATCTAAAATGAATGACAGCATTAGCTATATTCTTTGACTATTGCTTTCTGTTTATATCTTCAAATTTAGATCCGTCATTAAGGTTAATATGTGGTTCTTTCGCTTTCTAGAGAATACTATACTTTGTTAGACAAGGATTGAATAGTTTTTATTTTCAATCTTTTTCAGCTTGAAGAATATTTCTCTTCATCAATGGGCACAACGACCTTCAGAAGAATCATCATTACTTCCATTAGGTAAATAGTCACGTCTTTTAACTAATGGAATAAAATCAAATACTCCCAGGTTTGTTACAAGTTGTTCAAATTTATAGTGCAGGCAGAAGGCAATTGTGAATTATGGAAATAACATTTACAATGTTTTCTATTTTAAGAAATAATCGAGGGAAAAAAACATATTTCTCACTAGCAAATTTTTTCCGAGTAAACTTTATTTGAGTTTACCATTTGGCTCATGCTTTATATGGATTTTATTGAAATTGTATTGTATGTTTTGAAGTTAAAAATAGTTTGATAGAAAGAAATAGTTGGTTACTGATTGACATTTTCCTTATCAAACTGTGTAAAAGCCTTTGTGACAATCAAACCAAACCTGACCATTACTTTTTTCACCTCCATGGTTTCATGAGTGATCTGCTACTTGTTTATCAAAATAAATGCTTTCAAGAGTATTGATTGACTTGATTTCCATTCATTTTCCATTCTGTACCAGGAGCAAGTTATTCACATGGAATTATTACAAAATCGAAAAACTCAATAAGAAACAAATATAATTAATTTTGTAAATACAAAAAAAATTTGTCACAAAGACATTACTCAAGAGAAAGTTATTGACCAAGTTGTTATTGTCATAACAGTTTTTTTTTTTTACTTATTGATCTTTTCAATTTGTATGAATGGAATTATGATTATATTTTGTTTTCAGCCCTGGAAGTATCATTGCAACAGCAAGTGTTGTCCTACTAGACACAGACATCGCACGTACTTCATACTCAAATGCAGTTTCGACTCTAGCAAGAGATCCTAACACTAATGTGACAATCAATAATATTTCTGCAAAACCCACAAGTTTAAAACTAGGAGGAAGCACTGGTAGGTGAAACAAACAACCTTTATCTCAATGTTAATAATTTTGATGCTTAAATGTGAAGATATATAGAGAATAGATGGTTGGTGTTGTGAATCCAAAATGTTATCGAGCAAGGAGTAGGAAAATTATCTGGTGAGCCAAAGGCAATTCGGATGATGATCTGAAGCCAAGCCTAATAACCTGTCCTATTCAAAGACACCAAAAATCTATTCTATTTATCCTGTTACCTATTTGTATTCAAATTAATCAATGAAAAATCAAACTAAAACAAGAAAAAACATTAAAAAACAGAGAATCAATATTGACAGGTGCCCAAAGCAATCACATGATCTTGTGACGGATATCAAAAATGTTATTCAGCACCAAGTTCTCTGTCTGTAAATTGTCCTGGCGACAGGATATATATATATACATGTATGTATATACCATAATTATATATATGTTAGCAGATAGCATCAGTATATAGATAGAATTTGATTCATGTGAATATCATGGAGTTTGAAAATAACTCTGTTTGTTATTTGTTAGGGTAACCATCTCAAGTGACTTTTAATTACCACCATTATTATTAAAGTCTTCTGCACAAGTTTTGGTCAAGTGAGATTTTATAGAGGAAAGGGTTAAATCGATTAACCTAACATGATAATGCTACAAGTCAGAATTCATAAAAATCACTGAAAATGATGATCATTATAAATAAAAGAAATGATTTGCCTTATTTAAGACTTGTAGAAATCGGTCTGCTTCTTTACTAAACAATAGATTATTTACTGGTCAAAATGGCAGTTTATGCAGAAATTATTCCAAATAGCAATTCATTTCACAATTTAAGAAATATTAATACAATTCATTTCTTTCTACAGTTGACTTGGTAGGGTCCGATGAGGATTCGGTTAAGTGTGCTGTTCTGTTCTCTACCGTCGGACAGTGCCCTTCAAACCAAGAATGTAAGATAGTAGCAGGAGCTCCTGTGTGCGAGTAAGTACAGAACAATACCTCCAACCTTTCCTTTCAAATAGTGTCTGTTAAGTCTTTCAAAAGATCTTTTGAAATTTATGTAAAAAAGAATGAAATCCTGTACGTTGCTTGACCTCATCTTTTTGTCTTGGATCAAAAGTGCAACCCATGAAATTTAAATCAAAATCATTCATCCCAATAATAACCTTAAAACACATAAAACATTGCTGACAAACATAAGAGTTGTCATGGCAACAGCAGAGTTTGTTCATTTTCTTTTTTACAATATTTTTAAATGTAGTTAATTGCAACAATGGTTATAATTAGTTTAAAGTTTTCTTGATCAAAAGTTCCCTTGTAATAAATTGAGATCAAAAGTCTAATAACCCTTATAGTGCTGGAACTGACTTCATGCTTATGCAAACAGGTTAGATCACAGGCCAGCTACATAGTAACCTGTTTGCTACTCTGAGAATCTTTCCCTACCAAAATTAAGCAGATATTTAAGGTCTTGGAATGCAAACAATCTAGCAAAAATGTATCTTTAGAAAATGTCCCTGCATTCTAAGGGTTAATGTACTCTGTATCAAAAATTGATGAATGTTTCTCAACCTTTGTTTGTATTATTTACTTGTCCAAATCAATTGCGTATAGGGAGTGTTATTACAAACTGTATATGTTTTCCCCTTCTGTTTTCAGGCCTATACAGACATCAGACAATTTTGGATTGGTGGTTGGTCTAGGGGTTGGAATACCTTTGTTCTTCATCACAGTCTTAATAGTCACGATCCTTATCATATATGCTTTAAAGATGAGGAAGAGAAGGAGATATTCAGCAGAAGAAATAGATGGGTAAGCTTAATTGCTGACTTACTTTTAAGGTGTTTGTTCACAGATCTGATGAAATTTGGAAGTTAGAAATTGATTATTTGAAAATTGCACAACAGCTGTACTATTATAGGGTAAGCACTGAAGAACAGTCATTGGAAGCAAAATTAGATAGTTTTTATTTCTTTTAATGTTTGCATAAATGGAATTAACATTTTTTTTTATCCCAAACGACGTTTCCTGAATTGACCTTACGACAGACTTTGATTGACAGCTGGAACTGACCAATCAGCAAACACTATCCGTCATTTTCTCCGACACGCTGTGCAACTTCGTCAACACATAGCACTGTTGTGCTGTGATTTTTCTTTGTCAATACTTCTTAAGATATTGTTTAAGTACTTATAATGGAGAAATTATGCATAAAGAGAGACTTGTGGGTGAAGTAGAGTTTATCCCGTTTCCAAAATCTATCACATATATTGTGAAAGAATCCCGGACATTTGCCCCCCGGACATATGCCACCCCGGACATTTGCCCCCTTTTTGGTATAGGGCGGACATTTGCCCCCTCGCCGTAATGTAGAAGGTGGACATTTGCCCCCTCATACTATTTTTTTCAATTTGCTTGACCTGATCGTTTTAAGTTATATTTAAATAGAAATTAAAATGAAAATAATCTTTTTATCAATTTTACTCTATTAGCTCTTCCCTCCTGATCCACTATAGGTGTTAAAATCGAGACAAAGAATCAAAAACACACCGATGGCACTTGGCCAATCATGCTCATCCAACCATGAAACTTAATGAATTGAATTTAACGGATTGAATTTATTTTCTAATTTACATATTGATCACATCTTTAATCTTATTACCGATTTGGCTCACTCAATGCTAACAATAAAAAAACAAAGAAGGCAAAATGTATTCCAATTTGTGTCGGTATGACAATCACCATCACTTTTGATTGTGAGAAAACATTAAACTGAAAATGAAAAAATAAGGTCAAATCAACTTATGCACGTATATCGCTGTTTCACGGTTGGATGAGCATAATTGACCAAGTGCCATCGGCGTAATAGAGCAAAATTGACATGTTAGTCTGATCAAATTATTATTTCCATTTAAATTCCTGTTTAATCATAACGGAATATGATCAGGTCAAGCAAGTTGAAAAAATAATAAGAGGGGGCAAATGTCCACCTTCTACATTGCGGCGAGGGGGCAAATGTCCGCCCTATACCAAAAAGGGGGCAAATGTCCGGGAGGGCAAATGTCCGGGGGGGGCAAATGACTGAGAACTACACGCAATTAGTTAATCTATTCAAACAGTTAATTTATAAAACGATGTAAAGATTAGAAGTATGAACTATTATTTTATTTTCTTTCTTTTTTTTCTTTCACATGTTAGTAAATTTTTATTTTTGTCTTTTATCTTCGTTTGAAAATGAAAAATCGTTTTTAAAAAACGGAATTGACACATCATGACGAATGTTATTAGTTGCATTTGATTATGAATCAAATTTTAACTAAAAATACAATATTGATCGATAATAATGTGAGAGGACATGGTTTCCTGTTGAATACATACAAATTCTTCAAATTGGATTTTAATTAATTGATTTTGTTTTTAAATGGACCCTAAGAGCACCTTAAACAAGTAATTAACTTTCTTATTATAGCCCATCAATCCACCTACCTGTAATGATCGATGTATCGTATCCAAATTCAAAAGCTATCAAAAACAAAACAAACCCATAGCTCCTTGTTGCAACTTTATCCGAATACCTTAAAGAATCTAATGTTGCTAATATGTTGTAAAACACACTCTTGGTAGCCAATGGTTGATTACAAAGACCGCCGATTGGCTAAACAATTAAGGGTTTGTGACTTGACCATAAAGTGCAATTGTGTCAGATTGATGTTAATTAGTGTCGAAACCCTTAACCCTTTTAACAATTGAGGTTTGTTAACCCTTTACCAAACAATAAATACATTTGACTACTATGTTGCAGACAACAAGGGAAAATATTGTGGGAAAAGGAGAAATTGCTCTTAGCGAGCAAGTTTTCCTTTTCCAACAATATGGTCTGCCCTATCAGAAAAGTATTAATTCATCATCTTCATTTAAATGACGTCTACAAACTCTTTAAATTTGGAGCAACTGAAAATATTTCGTTTGGTAAAATGACCCTTAGTTCCTAATCAAGTAGCAAAACCGACAATCATCCATTGAGTAGCATACAAAAGATTATGTTTGAAAGTCTTGATTAGTAACTTAATTGACAACAAAATAGTGATTTTTCCAATCAGCAATTGTTTAACACCATAATCTCAACATGACCAACACTATTATACCATTTTCAACATGACATAATTGGTAGGTCTGCGTTTTGAATCATTCAGGATACGCCGATTTAGTAAAATAAAAATCTAAACCGTTTAAGAATCAAAATGAGATAATATCGTTCGTAACCTGCAAATACTGTAAACTAAATGTTTTGAAGTAGTATGAAATACATGTACGATCAATTTGAAGGACTGGTCGAACCAGTGCTGAACGGACCAATGTCGATCGGATCCGAGTCTGATCGGACTTTGGACGGATCGTGTTTGGTGCCGATCAGACCCAACACTGCTGGGGTAAATCACTCCCCCAACGCCATAGAGATATATAACAGAGCTGTTATATATGTCTCTGCTAACGCTCAAAATATACCATCTTCTTTGCCATTTGTCATGCCATGTACATATTATCCAGCAATAAAGGCAAATGCTTATTTTGTAAGAATATTTCCGATTTCAAATAAGAATATCCGAAATCATCGGCAATGTCAAACAGGGATCCTAGTTTGTGCATTGACAGTATTTTACTCGGAATGTCGGACAAAATTATAGTGACCTCCCCTGTTTTTGGTGGGCGTGGTTAACTGCTCTGTGTCGTAAGGTCAATTAGATGTGCTGCAATAGCTACGTTTAGTTATAAAATTATATTATTTCAATGATATTTTATTTTGAATATAAAGTGTTCTCTTCTGTGAACAAGCACCTTTAATCTTGTTTGCACCTTAATTAAAATGCATAAGAGTCTACAGGTATCTATTATCATGAAAAATGTGTTAAAGGGTTAAAACAATTTGGTATAAATGCGAGAATCAGCCGAAAACCCTTCATACCTCTTTAATGCGCAATCAAGCATGCCTGTTTGTTTGCAGTTAAACCCTCAATTTATACACGCCTTGAGCATTGTTTGACATGGGTATGACAATTAACAGATTAATAATGTGATTCTAGAGGAATTGTTAGGTGTATAGAGTAACATATCCATCTATTATTCAGCCCGATTTTTTCATTAAATCTAAACTTATAATCGGTCCAGTACAAACGAAATTGGTTCAAAACCGACAAAAGCGGCATTTTCCTCATTAGGGTCACTTTGATGGGTTTAAGAAAAAAATAGTAAAAAAAGGAGTAATTTATTGTTTCAGAAGTGTTGAACTTTTTACCAGAAACCAAGTTACTAGAAATTGAGAACCCCTGTTGATTATATCCTAATTCTGTTTTTATTTAATTGCAGAGAGAGCGTTTATAATGGCTATTTCCCTACAGCCATTCCAACAAAGATAAGTACTTGGGGAAGAAGTGGTCCTCAAGTCTATGGGCCACAGGTATACGAAGATGATTCATCAACGTCCTCACGTGATGACCGACATCGACGTCGACAAAGGGACCAGGATATGTCAACGCGTGAAATGTATGGTAAGTGTGCAACATCAACCGCCCACTTAAATAGGTACAGCAGAACAACTTTATTGCATTTTGAAAAATGAGAGTTTGCTCACAGATGAGAATTGTTAATCTGTCAACATGCTTCCAATATCATTGAACCCATATTCTTCTTTAAAGTTTTAGGGCTGAATTCATTTGGGGAAAAAACTTACATAAAGAATGTTTTTTATTTTTTTAATAAGGGTAGAAGCCATTTACGCAAAAAGAATCATACTGTAAAATTAAACCCTGTTGCCACAATGTTGTCTTGAATGGTCTTCTGCTCATTTGTTTGATCAAACATGTGTTAATAAAGGAATGATTTGAATGTTTGTTTTATATAATATTTCAGCATACGATAATGGCATGATGTCAAACTTTTCTTGGGACTTCCTTTACAACTATATAAATCCAAATGAAAGAGTGAGTATTCATTTTGTAATTTGATGTTTTCTCAAATGCATGATAATAGAGAGATCATCAAGCAATACCTATATTTGACATTTTGACATCAGTCTCAATTGATAGCATTAGCAAAATGACAAACTTGGTTAAAACCATCATTAGTGACAAAAAATTGGTCATCATTATGCATATTAGTCGGCTTCTGTCACTTCAGTAGTACCAGTAGTACATGAGGTGTTCTGCTGATGCTAGAATAAATATTGAGTGATAACATTTGAAGTATTTTCCAATCTGATTACAGAATAACAATATATTTATCGTCCCAAACTGTAAGTTTGATTTGTTATGTTTAAATGCTTCCTACAGCCATGATAAATCAGAGATATGTGGTCAACAACTTATCAAACTCAAGAAAAATGCTAGCTTAATTAATCATCATTTTTGCCATATCATTGCTTTATAAAACATGTGTTTTGTTATTTTTGTTTGCAGTATGAAATACAAAGACCAAGACACAATGCTGACCCTAACCCTATGTACACGGTAAGTCTATAATACTAATTATACTTTCCCTCATGTCCACAGCTTCAACCCATTTCTCAACACTGAAAACCCTTTCTAGTCCAAATTGAAAAGAGAAGAAGACGGCAAACTCGAAGTGTAAAACACTTTGTATTTTTGTGTGTGACGTGTAGTATATAGTATAGTGATAAAAGTTGCATCAATTATTACCTCACAAGCAATTACCTCTTTTACCAGTCAGTCTGTTTGACTTGAGTTAAGCCCATTTATGGCAGATAAGCATATTGTCCTACCAAGGTTAGTTTATGGGTTTTCTATATATTATACAGTTTCCATGGATGTTTGTGTTTGAATGTAGACCTCTGATAGATAACTTTAAACAGGGTTTCTACAATATTGCATGAAAAGTCTTCATTGGGTGTTGTACTTTGCATGCTTTTCTTTGTTGTATCTTCTGCTCTTAGAAGTGGTTGCTAAGTAATATAGCTTTGGATTCTTTTCCTTCAGTTGTGGTCTGTAATCAAATTACATCCTTCCTCTATAATGATAAGCTAGGCAAAGCAACCCTACTATATATGGACATTCTTCCATTTGCCACTATGATCTCTTAACCCTTTCCCAAACAACAAATTTTCGAATGTCCCAAATTGAAAGAGATTGGAGACGCCATTTCAAAATGTGATGAGATCAAAAAATATTTTTCTGATAAAGCAGAAAACCTTGTGGGAAAAGGAGAAATTGCTCTTAGCGAGCAAATTCTCCTTTTCCCATAATGTTTCCCAGAGTCGTCTGCAACAAAGTGGTAAAATGTCGTCATTGTTTGGGAAAGGGTTAACTTTGATGAGGTAAGATACTCAGAGCAGTAAATAGGTTACTTCACAGGCTAGCTACCAATTCACTTGGCAGCTGGCCTTGATCCAACCTGTTTGTATAAGCATGAAGTTGGTTTCAGCACTATAACAGTTATTATTCAATAGGGGTTCACTATATTTTCTCATAAATACTTATCTTAAAAGAACTGCAAAGCAAGTGCTTTAGCCAGATTATGAAAAGAAAGTGTTATGTTGCAAACTTTATAGAGAAAACTTTCCTGCTGTTTCATTCAATTTGGAGTAGTCACAAACATCCTGCAAACGCATCTGTCAAGTTTGTTAGGTTAAATCAGAGACATAGATAACAGAGATTGGCAACTACGGAATTATCGCCAAACTCTCGCGTGTCGCGAGGTTCTGCGAGATAAGGAAAGTGCGTACCTGTTAATCCGTTGCCACGGGAGATGTCAAGCGAAATTGATACTTCTTTATTACAGTAAAATAGCTATGTTTTGGTTATCTGATTGGTTATCTGAAACAACTTCTGAACATTTTGTTTTATTTTCATTTCAATAATTGATTTTATGTTAAAAACAAAACAAAAAGTTCAGTAGGCCTTCTTTTTCAATGACAGGCTTGATTACCATGCAATTCAGAATTGTAATCATAACGACAATGTCTTTCAAGCAAAGGTTTGAATAATATTTTGTAATAAATCAAGTGACTCTATTTAGTTGCAGTTAATAACCAAAGCATGAACTTTCGACTAAGACATGATAGTTTTTGTTAATATTTAAAGATTGCTTTCTCACTTCATGTCATTTATTCTGAGTCGCACAACTGTTTACAGTGCTAATTTTGTCAAAACAAAACACATTTTTCATCATGACATTATTTCAAGTCAAATGTTTCGATCTAAGAAAATAAAAAGTATTTTATTATGTTAAAATGCATGTTATGAGAATTTTTGTAAAAGTGGTTTTAGTAAACGAAAGGACACGTAAGAAAAAACTGACGTGCGAAGTTTTTCAATACACCTTTTACCGCAGATTCCTTTATATTGATTGCAAATCAATAAGTACATAATTATTCTAAAACACGTAAGGGTCTGGTCTTATCATGATGCTGACTGAAATGATTTCAGAAAAAAGAAATGTGAGCTTTTTGAATGTTAAGCTAAAGCAAATAGTGTGTCTTGCACCTTCGTTTTTTATTATCATTTCTCAACGAGAAATTAAGTCAAAGCACACTACTTTTAAACCCGACAGACGCTTAAAACAGAACAAATCCTCCCTATTTTGTTTTCGGGATCTTTAGGTCATTAAATTTAAATGAGGTGTCAGAGAGTGGACACAGGATTAGCGCCACACGCTTCGTGTGTAATCGCCCTAGCATCAAAAGGTTTTATGACATCTAACTACATATTCTATGGGGTGGCAACTTACAATCATAGCCTGTATTGTTCACTACCGTGATTGACTCTATCACCCTTCGTTCTTCAAATGACACATTTCACTTGACATATTTGCAAGCGATCGGAATTAAGAAGAAGTATGATGAAAAAGGAAATATCGTGGTGTTTCTGATTAAGAAGATCTATCCATTCCCTTTTGTCCATTAATTGAATGGATTTTCTTCTTCTTATAAAGGAATATCACTTTGAAAATACGGGAAACTATAGAACTTAGTCAGCCTTTAATACGGGATCAATCCAAACTCATTCAGACGTTTTCAGTAATAACACGTTTGATAAAATCCAAGTCACACAATTTAAGCTTTAATTGATGCAAAAATGAAACATTTTGATTGTAAATAAAATGGCTGAAATCATTATTATACTTGTTTGGTAAAGTAAACCTGGTATAACTTCGTTATAAACACGACAATCACCATAAAAAAGCGGGTAACCATAAAACAAAAATATCACTTAAGGAAAATGTCAAGTATGATATGATCCAGTGCATAGTTTTTTAGTTTTACTTGCTACAACTTTGTTATATTTTGGTTGGAAATCAAGATGGCTGAACTCATTAAGGTAGTAAATGGGACATATTTAGTACGCAATAACTTCCAAATGACAAAGAATATCAGACTGAAAATTTGGAAATAAACAAAATCATATTATCCCATTAAATTGGACATTTATCAGAAATGTTTGAATTATCCTCTAATAAAACATTTTACTTTGTACAAGTATGAAATAGTTTGGTTGAAAATAAAATGTCTGAAATCATGATCATGCGTGTGTGGTTCAGTAAACCTGGTATAACTTCGTTATGGAAGCGAAGATTACTTTAAAAATGCGGGCAACCATAAAACAAAAATAACACTTCAGGAAAATGTCAAGTATGATATGATCCAGTGCATAGTATTTTAGTTTTACTGTGCACAACTTTGTTAATTTTTGGTTGGAAATCAAGATGGCTGAACTCATTAAGGTAGTAAATGGGATATATTTAGTACGCAATAACTTCTAAATGACAAAGAATATCAGACTGAAAATTTGGAAATCGACAAAATCATATTAACCCATTAAAATGGACATAAATTAGAAATGTTTGAATAACTCTCCATTAAAACATTTTACTTTACACAAGTATGAAATATTTTGGTTGAAAATAAAATGGCCGAAATCATGATCATGCTTGTGTGGTTAAGTAAACCTGGCATAACTTCGTTATGGAAGCGAAGATTACTATAAAAATGCGGGCAACCATAAAACAAAAATAACACTTCAGGAAAATGTCAAGTATGATATGATCCAATGCATAGTATTTTAGTTTTACTGTGCACAACTTTGTTAACTTTTGCTTGTAAATCAAGATGGTTAAACTCAATAGGGTCGTAAAAGGGACATATTCAGTACGGAATAACTTCTAAATGACAAGGAATATCAAACTGAAAATTTGGAAATGTAGAAAAACAAACCCTTACTTTAAAATGGACTTGAATTGGAAATGTTTGAAAAACCCTCCTATAGAACAGTTTGAATCTAAAACTACTCAATTATCACGTTTATCACACAAAACCACGAAATTGCGAACAATTCAATCAAGTTTGTCGCAGTTTGCCATGTTTATTTCTTTGAGAATCGCTTGCTGATCGGTCTTGTTGGATGGAAAAACTTTCTAACTCTAACAATCTAGTAATTCGGTAAAAAAAAGATAATTCAATTATGACTTAAAACACGCTTAAATGTGTGTTGCCTATTTCGCGTTTAGTTGAAAGTGACGTCGATAGACAGATCTCGAAAGGTCTCGCTAAATAACGCGTCATGCGAGATATCGCAGAAACCGGCTATAGGTAAAGAAGGAGTTGCCAATCTCTGTTATCTATGTCTCTGGTTAAATCAATGTCTGTTGTGTAAATTATAAACAACTCTTTTGTTCTGTTTTCAGAAAACATAGGGCCGCCTTTCCTGAGATTCATGGAAAAAGGATACCATCTCCATACCTCAGCTGCCATTACGTTAACATGTAACTCAACACCAGATCTACATTGTGATCTGAAGACCTTGACAACACATCATCTTCTTTACATATTCTATTTTATGCATCACTTTTGTTTAAACCTCACTTTGAGGTATATGCTAAAGAAGAATTTAAACAATGTGACGAATGGATAAATTATTCCAAATGAGCAATGTTCCCCTACAAGGATATTTGTCCTTATTAGCTAAACGGTTTCATGTTTTAGATAGGCTATGGAAATACTGCATAGACTTACTCTGTTATGTAACCTGTATCATGGTAACGTCTTCAAAACATAGCAGGGCATTTTGACTGAGTAAATGATCAAAATAAATGATTCTAGTGTATGATAAATACTCATTATTGGACTGTTATTGTAATATTGTATGCCAGTATATTTCGTTCATATATTGCAATGGTAGGAAACTGTACAGTAAAACTTGCTTATTAGGTGCTACCATTTCTTTACCTTATGCATAAAACATTCCATCTTTCTTTGATATGTTGGTGGCAAATGAAAGAACTATTCATGATAATTATTATGTTATTTCCCCTTATTGTTTTCATCTTTAATTTGTCAGTAAATAATATAATGATTGAGTTCCTCTTTACCACCATGTATTATTTGTTACTTCTTCCATTGAGTGGGTTATTTGATGAGATGATTAAAAAGTTCTGATTTTAGAGGAAATGTGTATTAAACTTTTGTTTGAGACCTCAAATTGCATAATAGGTAATACAAAATTGCTGAAGCCAATTTATGCCAGTTTTTAGACTATTGACTTACTTATCATTCTGTGGCTTTGTCATGGTTCTTTTGTACATAAAAACATTTTTTTATACTATGTACATTTTTCTCTTGTTGCTGGTTTGTCTGAAATGTTATCTGTGTCAAATTGTGTTGAAAAGGTGAGTGATTTGTCTTTTTGATTGAATGAATTTACTTGAACGGATATTTGTTGAGATTTTTGTAAAAATGCAGATATCATTTTATTTCTTTAATGATGATACATTTGTTAATTTCTAAACTAGTGCCTGCAAGCGTCAATAGAATAATCATGTGACAATCTATTCCTAAATAAGATGAATTATTAATTTACAAGGACCATTTGCTTAGAAGCATAAATTCCTTTACCTTAAACTATTTTATCTTTTTTACCATGACTTTTTGAGAGAGAGAGAGAGTTTATTGTTTGCAAGCCATACTTTGTTCATAATGATTATTGATTGATAAAGAAAGACATTTATCTTGCCCTTAGTTGATGTTGAAGTGAAATTGCATAATAAGTCTTTGTGCCTGCAATTAGAGGCTTGTCAGGTTACAATGCCCCAGGATGTTTTTTCCCAACTGTAAATTACCATAGTTTTTACAATGATGTAGTTTAATAAAGATGCGAATTGTAGAAGTAATACAGTAATATGACTATAGGTATTCATACTTTGTTAGATATAAAACATTTTTCAGTGTCAAATATTGTCACATGTATCATATGTAAATAATCTTGTGATGACGTTTTGCTCATACACAGTACGTTTTCCGTTACAGTAATGAGATTTCCTCTGTGTAATTAGTTGTAAAGAAGGCAAATTTCATAAAATGATTATGTTAAACTATTCAAATTATAGTTTTGTTACACATTGTATATTTATATTTAATAAAACAGATTCAATACTCAGATTTTCGCCGATTGTTTTCATTTATCCTATACACTAACTATATATAACTTTGAATGCTTTTACTGTTCGAATTAATGCCATGTCTACAGTACTTTGGTTATTTAAAGACTTTCCTTGATTTCACCAGTAATGGACAGGGTTTTGTAGTGTCTTGCCCAAGGACACTCCCATGAAAGTCCCGGTTTGGCTGGAGAAGACACGGGACCCCTTGTCACAAGTCCTAAACATTAACCACGATGCCCACGAAAGACACTGAAATCAACAGCAATGAGCAGTTTGTCAGATTAGAACACCATTATTACAATGAACAAGGGCTCTCTTTATGGGTCGTCCCTCTTTATGTACACTTTATCTTCATGTAAATGACTTATTTCGATGGTTTGGTGGTAACACTTGAACGATTGGGGAAGTGCTTACAAGGAGTTGATGATTACCACCGAAAGTAAATTGCTATCAGTCGCCTTGTACATGTTTTACTCATGTTTTACTCATACATAGTGGTCGACCAAATATATTTTGCTTCTGCGAACGACTTAACAGATCATATTCGAGACACTGATCATATCTAGTGTGACAGTAATAGGGTTTATGTATAAATAATACTTCTACAGTCTTGCTGTAGAAGCTGGCTTTTATGGGCGATTCGGTAGAGTGTTTTGCTTTCTCTCGAAATTAAGCAACGTACAAAGTGGTAAGTACCTGGATGGGTGACCCACGGTGGCTTTACTCCGAGAGGGACCCGATACACGTTACACTAGTAAGACTTTGACCGTCATAGCTTAGCATCCAGCTGACTAAAGGAATGAGGTTAAATAGACCACCCGTATTTCTAGAACAATAACCAATCTTGATACTATTTACACACAGCCACACATACATATCATGGATGAAGAAAATAATTATACTGAGTTTCAATCAACCTTAATTTTATGAAAACTACATCAGTGGATATAGAAATTTGAAATTGTTCGACACGAGAAAACTTGACATTGTTTGGTTTGTGACATTATCCTCTAACCATGGCGTAATACAAGAGGAGAGCCGAACATGCGTGGACACCTAGGCGCATGCTCACAAACTGGTGCCCGGCAGTGTTGGAGCTGGCGTTACGAAGATCAGAGAGACAGACACGATAGATAGTGTGGTTCCCCACCGGAATCCTCACAAACGAACCGTGACCCATGTACCTCTCCTGGTCCTTTAGGTACACGTTCTGACGATCCAGGACGAATTCGTGCGGGGCCAGCTCCACCTGATCACAGAAGAACATTCGAGTGATAGTAAGATGGGCGAACCCGTCATCTTGGATTACACTGTAGTATATCTCGTGTAGAACCTCGCTCTCGTTTACCGTCATATTGGTGTTGTCTACCTTGAAATAATACCGGTATCCGTCCAGCCAATATGGGAGGAACGTCCCGTTACCATTGTATGGTAGGTATCGGAGATTCGAGTCCAGCTCGGCGCTGAGAGAATAACTGGTGTTAAACAATACAAAGCTCCAGGACCGGGACAGTGAGGTGTCTATATGACTTAGAAACAACTCTAGGTCGAACGACGTGTACATGGTTACCTGTAGGTGAGCCACAAAGTGATCGACGTATTTGCCCTGTCCGTCAGCTTTGTACAGCAAATGAAGAGACCAGTCGCTAAACAGCTTAGGCTTGCGTAACACATAAGGAGCCGAACCTGTTTGTACATCATCACTCAACTCTTGTACTTTATCAACCGGTACTTTGGCTCTCGGTGTGAGCTTTATCAGAACGGACACGCTGTTTGCGAACCACGTGTTTCCCAGGTAATCACACTCCCCATGGAAACGAAATTGTCCTTCGGGACAGTAAACCCTTCTGCAGTTTTCCTGAAATAGAATATCGATGGTATACTCGGGGCAATAAATCAAGTTTATTTTCTAAACGTTACTACGAACCGTTTCAATTATTAGAAATTGTATGTCGTTTTTATAGCGGTAGACTCATAGTCAAGGGCTCCCGGGTTCGATCCCGGGTCTCTTCGCTAGAAATTCATAGATACTTTCTAGTATTTCCCGCCTCACCATTCCTTCGAACGAGACCTTAAATCCGAGGTCCTGTCCTAAGGGGAAGCCTGAATTGACATATACAAAATGTACATATACAGCCACCGATTACATTCTTAAACAGATTTTAGTTATATCCTAATTCTAGACAATGGTTATTCACGGTCCGGGTATTCCCTCGACAATGCTGTAATCTTTTTTGTTCAAGAGCCACTTTTCCTTTTTGAAGTAAACACAAGTTTCTAAAGGTTCGACAACTATTCATTCATATGACTTCGTCTGGTTGTTTAGTCATTCTCCCATCAAAACAATTTGTACCATCTTCGTGCAATTGAATTCAATACCTTGCCAACGGACAGTTTCAGAAACGTAGAAAATAGATAATATTTGTCAATAAGCCGCCCTTACCGAAGAGGTACTTGCAAAGTAGTCGGATAAACTTTTTAATTCGGATGAAATTTACTGTTTGCAAGCTTTTTTTCAAAGAATGATTATATTATCCATTCAAATTTGAAAGGTTATTAACATTATTGTATATTTCTCATGCATATTAAGCCCCATGCTTCAATTTTTCAAGTTTAAAGTAATTCTAATCATTTATATAAATGATTTTCAAATACGGTTACCATGGAAACTGTCATTTTACAGAAAAACTACCTCGTCAGCATAATATTTTTTTTTTTTGCATTTTGTATTTCAAGATAAAACTTTACTTCACATACTGAAATATGAGAAAATTCTATGAAAGGAATACTTAGATATCTTCATTTATTTGTAATATGCATATCAAATTTCATTGTTTTTTGTCAAATACAAAAATTTGAAAAACTGATTTGGATTACAAAGAAAATTCAGTTTGTCATATTTTTTTAAAAAAAAACCCCATTGAATTAAAAAGTATTGAAAATATGAATTCACGTTTTTTGTGTTAATAACCCTTCCAGAAATTATTTTATTACCTTTGAGGATGGTATGGTCATTTTGACATTTTTGTCCAAAACGGTTACCATGGAAACTGTCATTTTATGAAAAAAACTAACTCGTCGATCTGCATTTTTCTTTTCATTTTTGAATTCACAATATAATTTCAAATAACATATAAAAAATTCTATAAAAGCATTATTTTCTTATAAAACTGTAGAACATGTCCTCAACCAGAATTATAAAATTTTAAGGTGCCTCGTCATTGAAGGCGTCTTGTAAAGGCGATTCACATCTCCTGTTACTTTGCACTATTGTTTTCTCCATACCTGTATTTAAGGAGAATGTTGTTTTGCACTTACAACCCTATTCTTATTGGCTCTATGAAAATAAAACTAATGAGGAAAGTACAACGTTTAGTTTGTCAAGGACAGGAAAACTTATAAATACCTCATGTTTAGATTGGTCGCCATTACACCACAACGGGATGTTGTCATCTAATCTGCCATCAGCTGTAGCCACAAGTTGAGTTGTTTTCGCATTGAGAAGAAAGGTTAACTGGCTAGTGGTTCTGGTACTGAAGACCTGTGATAAGGTTGAATCACAGAGGTCTATCCTTCTGACTTTCTTGAGGATCTCATCCAGAGGCTTATCTTTATGACTGCAAATGAAGCAATATATATTGGCGTATGTCAGGCCTCCATAATGGTACGTCGCATTGAACATCTGACAGAGGTTGCTGATGTCTGAGTAGTATATGGAATCCATTCTACAGCTTCTCACAATCTGGGGGTAGCAGACATGTGCAGTAAGGTCCGCCTCACGAGATGGGATAAAGCGGACGAAGCTGTTCGAGTCGTTAGATTGACCGAATATCGTATCTGTAATTATCCAGGTGAACGACTCGTCATCTGATCTGGTTTGTACGACCGCGTCAAACACAATCGTGTCCGTCTGGTTGTGACATTCAGCACACCACGTGTTGTAGTAGATTAGACCGGAAGTCCGTGAGTAGAGAGGGTGGTAGCTCCCCCAGGGTGCAACGCGTTTCTCGTTACAGTTCTCTGACGCGCTGGGACATTTATCTACAATATGGAAGTAGTGTTCCTTTACGTCTTCGTCTTCCATTTCCTTGGTAACCAGCTGCTTGCATATCGTGTGGAATGTCTCGTCCGTCCTGTAGTTGTCAATGTCTTCCGCACAGCAGTTCCGGTTCACTCCACATTCGTCCGAACAGGAGCACGGCTCGCAGCAATACATAACCTCTTTTCCCAGCAGAGTATTGGGGGCCATCGTTTGACTGGCTCCCAGAGTACAGAACTCGGTGTACGGGCACCAATCCTGGAGATCGTCCGGTAAAGGGACAGAGGATCCGGCTTAGCCAACCACAACTAACGTTAAGGAGGCATATAAGAACAAAGTTTCTGAGGCTTGTACGGTCCGCCATTCCTTGAGACGTGTGCATTGGAGTTTGGCTGTAAATCTTCTTTGACTTACCTATAAAAAGACATTGAGGTATACATAAAAGGGGTTATTCCATAGATTGATATATGTGCATTTAGCACGTTTTAATAAAGCATTATATCGAAGAACTAATTGTTTATTCTTTCATCAAAATGTTCTGAGATGCTACGCATCAAATTTCTGATACCGAATTCAAACAAATGTGTAATGCTCGTTAGAAACCTTGCGAGATAGATCCCTTCTATCAATAATGAACCATCAGTCATGACTTAAATACTCAATATCACATACCTGTCTAGCTTGTCTGACAACACATTTGCCTTGTGCACCGGTCGAATACGATGACTTTATTCAGACCGAGCGCTGAATCTTTTATATAGAGAAGACGATGTGAGCTACACATTTATAGTAAAGACTTGGTTGCGTAATCATCCTGTTGTTTTTCTTTTTTTATTGGTACTGCTCTCATACGTACATTACCGCGGCAGCACAGATAAATCGGTTCGTAATTTTTCCTGTAAAAATGCACGATTTTATATTCTAATGATAGCCCAAGACACAGCTCCCAGTAAACTTCAACACCACTTTAACACTTAAATTAAAGCGATAATCATAATGTGTTGTTCAGAATTATAACAACATAGTTATACGTTGTGATAAAATTTGATTTTTTTATCCTTCTTTTTATTATGTTTTACATAGCACTTTAATCGGGATGAAGAGATTGAATTGTACATCTAGAAAAAAATGATTAATCATTATGTATTGTCATTACTCCGTTCGAAAACTTTAACATGTACCAGCTTTTTATTAGACTTTGAAATAATGCTACAACTGGCGAACAATAAAAACAAAATAAAAACAAACATTTAATTTTCGTTAAAGGACTAAACTTTTATTATTTTCCCGTTTCATAAGTAAGTATCATCTGTTCTTTGCACTATTTCTTCTGTAATAAAACAAATATGTGTTTAAATACCTGCCTATAGACACCTGTGAACAGAGTCATATAGAGTCGCCATAAAACTTCAATCGATCGAAACACCTTTGTCCCTGTTACTTTGGTTGTGAGCAAAACATTTCGAGGGATTGTTGAAGATGTCTGAAATAAACCCATCATCATATCCGAGCTATAAAGGTTGTAATGTAGTAGTGTCTGCAATAAGGCACAGAAACTCTTGTGACGAAAGCGGTAATTGAATCCGATTGAAAAAAGATTTTCGAAACTAGTCTGTTTAATCAAAGTAACATGTGAGCATGCTGTTTGTAATACCTAAACAACAACCGGAAAGAATACATGATCTCTTGCCGAACTGAATCGCTTCAATAAAGACACAGCGGTAATATGGTTTACATGAGACTAGTTTCGATCTAATTGTACGATACAGAAAAAAAGCTTGAATATAGCGTTTTGTTGTTTCTTTACGTTCTTGCATTTGTTTCTAGCCAATACTAACAATACAATGACATTCCTTTGGCGTTTTACGTGTGATTTGTTGTTGCATTATATTTAAAGCAAGTTGTGTTGTTGTTAAACAGGAGATTATCCTAATATATTACACCGACCTATCACAAGTACTACAATCGTCACCATCGTGAGCGAATTAAAGATGTTGTGTATGTCACTTTTACTAAACCTTCAAAACTATTGTCATATCAATATTCTGGAGAAAGAAAGTATTGTGTTATGTAACTGAATGATCGAAATGATTCAAGCGTAAACTGGCAGTAGTCAACATATTGATGGCTTAAGCAATAGTTAGATAAATCCTTCTCAAACTTGATAAAGGATTTATCTTATTGTACTAATTCCCCAATAAAACATATTACAGTGTATTTAATAAGCGTTTACAAAACGAATTATTTAATTTCTAAGATTTAAAAGAGATACTTTTAGAATAATCATTTAGTATTACTCTGTCTATACTGCATGAGCATCTGCTTCTTTTACAACACTAGTATTATTTACAATATGTCTATTACGATACTGCGTTTGGGAGAACGATGGTCGCTATTTCAGAATCACAATTAAAACAAGAGCTGTCCACAAGACAACACGCTCTACTATTCGATGTTTATCGGGGAAGGATATAGGTCAGTGAGCAATAGTTCGTTTCTAAAATATGTGGATTCACACAACATTCGTATAGTTTGCTTCAAATCAAATGCAGAGTTATTGCACTAGGTCAGTAACCTAATATCATGGTTCTTAGTTCATGAGTACAATTTCAATCTGATCGCTGCAGTAGATGTTGAGATAGAAACGTGCAAGAACAACACTCTAATGAAGATCTTTTTAGTACAAGTGAGGGAATCATTTGCTTACCATCAAAACAAGGGTTCTCGGACGTGATCAGGGACCTATAATGAGTTATGGGACCCGATCAGGGACCTAAAATTACGACCCAAACACATGTGCCAAGTTTCAATCAATTTCCTACGATAATTGCTGAGACACAGTTTTCCATACAATCTTTAACCAAGATTATCAAATACGAAAAAGGTCATTTGGGGATTCTGGCAGTAACCTAAGATTATGATCCAACTCCCAACTGTGAAATTTAAAACTGATAACTGTAGTAGTTGTTGAGGAAGAACTTTGCATGCAAAGGTTTAAACCAAGATTTACGAGCACAAAAGAGTCATAATTTTTGCCAGAGATTCGCAACTTGGTCAATCACATAACACATTACCCTGAACACGTGTGTGAAGTATCAACCCATACCATACAGTTGTTAATGAAATACAAACTTGCATGTTAAACCTTAAACAAGGTGTGACGCCGACGTTCATGCGAGTAGAGTAGTAAATATCTCTGTTTTCTACGAACAGCCCAGCTAAAACAGAAACTAGAATAGAGCCCCAAAGGTATGGTGAAAACACATTGAACGTGACTTGTTCACTCGACACGACTAGCTCTTTGATAATGAACTAAGTGTCAATATGAACATTGGGTAGCCCGAGAGAATGTTTACTCATTTTCTCATATTGTTCTCCAAATTGTAGCTACAGGCTTTACGCCTGTGACATTACTCAGTGGTTTCGGGTAGATACAACCAAGGCAGTAGAGAACTTGCTCGAGGCTAGATTTGCATAGAATCTCCTTTTATTCCAATGAATTATATAGTCGCCTTCACCAGGTGCGTCGAAGTGAGTCATAATATAAAATTGATTTAAGGGTTTAGGGGTTTAGGAAACATGCTTGTGCTGACAACAAACTGAATATATATCTATCTTGTGTGCCTTGCATCAATAATTCGTCAATGACCTTAACGATTTCGTAATTCCATATCTCTGTTGTGTAAATACAGATTTAAACGCACACCCTTGTTGTGAGGGGTGGACATCTATTCGAACAAGGAAGAAACTGTTACGAATTACTTATTAGATGTATGTTCCTACCAACCACCGCGACGATATAACTCTCGGGAATTTCCCTTTTAGCCCATTCCCCCACTATGGCAATTATGACTGCTCCAAACTGCATTCAAAAGGTGGGAACCTTTGGGACACAAGGGTAAACGCGACAACCTGTTTAATGGATTAAGTTAACAATAGCGTTAAAGGTGCCCACATAACTGAAGACATTTGAAAGTCAAAATGAAATGTCGTTTAAACAATACAGTTTTTATTAAATCAGAGAAGCGTCAATCTATACAAGTATGTACAGTTTATGTGCGGTAGATTTTAAAAGCTATGCCACGCTTTTGGATTATAAAACATAAAAGTTCACCTTATACTCACTTTAAAGGGTTGAACACGTTTTGTGTTTGCCTCCAATGACTAAAATTTCAGTGCGTATGATATAACAATACAGCTGCTGTGCAGTTTAAAGAAATGAATGTTTAACTTCCAAATTCCGTCATATCCGTGAACAAGCACCTTTCAAGGAAACATTATCTCTACACACATATTCTTCCTGATGGCAACATTATGCCCAACAGTCACAGAGTACTTGTTGATTCAAGATAACTGGTTTTCGTATATCAAAGTATGCACTTTAAGCCAGCCAACAACTCTCATGAAGGAGAATACGTAAAGACTTTAATGGAGATTTAATTTATGATTAAGAACCAGCCGATGTTCTAAAGGAATTATCGGGAGGAAGGAAGAGTTGCACTGGTGATTGCTAAATAACTCAGGTAATTGCCTCTTAAAACCCCTATCGCCGACATCGGTTAACCGTTGTCCAGTTGACCGTTGTCCAGTGAACAAAATGCACGTGTGTTTTCATATTAAATTGATGGAAACATTCGCGTACCTTTGCAACCTTCGTCAGCGAGTGTTCGTCCGAATAACTGTGAAAACATTATAAGTTTGCTACCTTCAAGTGCGAAATACTGGTTCGAACAAAACATGGAAGTGTTGGTAATTAGGCGGCTGCTTGAAAAACTAAATACCAACGTAGGAACTTCCTGTTCAGAAAGGATTATGGATGTCCGACGTGTTATTAAAAATGTGTTTGCTAATTCGCAAAATAACACCGTTGCTGATATATAGCGTGTTAATGATTATCCAATTGCAAATACAGTGTATCTTAGTAACTACTTTTAAACAAATATGTAGAACACTTTCCGTTTGAGGCTGTCTTGATACAGGATCCATTAAATTTTCAACTTATATACCTTTGCAGTTTTAAGCCAATTAACCATCGACACATGACAACTCCTTTTTCGAACGTTTAATGAAATAATGTGTAGATTATCTGTTCACACACTGTCGATCCATTCGATATCGTTCTTTTTCATGCTTTTAAAGCGCGCTAATAGGTATCTTTTACAATACCTCATTTCATTTTCCTCATCGCCTTTGTTTCGTCTCCGTAATGGTTGTTTTTTTAATATGCACGAGGGGGGAATTCGGTTTTCGTACCATTTTTTGTTCATACATTTTGTTGAACAAAGACACTCTGTCTTATGTTTGAAAACATGTCTATTTCGTGATCAATGACAGTTCTAAAATTGAATAAAGCTTCTATGCAAACAAAACAACATTGTAAATAATACCAATAGATAACCCCAAAACAGTGCGTGCGGTCCTGTTATCTTTCATAAGAAATACCAATCTCTACCAGAGTAAATTGGTTCCCGCTCTGCTCCCACATTTATCTCTGTGACGGGCTCAGAAAATAGTCCCACTTTTCCGGCATGGTCACGTGGCCGAAACTGACGTGTAGGGGTGTAGCAATCGGAACTACTCGGGTATTTCCGTGAGCTGTGAAATACACCCGGATATAAGTGTAGGGTTACAATTTTTCGGGTAAATCGGCATCCGCCAATTAACACATTTTCTAAGCGTGCATGTTAAGTAGTTCAATTGTGTATGGAAGTGTTGGACATCCTTTTTCATCACTTTTGACCAGTAACTCATACCAAATGGCGAACTTGTTGTTGTGACATGTATACTTGTTTCCTTAATTAAATTTAACGACTTTTTTGATTTTACATTCAAGATCTATTTTTAGAAACGAAAGAAAGTGACGTCATTATCGCGGGAAACAATATGGCGACATCCCTATTATTTCAGAGGTGTTTTCTATCGGATAAACCCGATGTGTTCAGATTGGGGGTGTAGTAGTATACTGCATCTAGCGGCTTGCAAAAAGCGAGCTCCAAACTGACGCTCAGATCCATTGAGAAGTTAGACGAAAGTCTCTTTAGTCGTATCACAATATAATATAGATAAGATTGGACAGTTAAAATAGAATAGAGACATTTATTTACACACAAAGCAGCTTATATTTGAAGCGTAACAGCTTATTGAGTAGAATTGAGGCGACGCTCCATACGACTCGAAACCCGCCCCTCGATCAAAACAAAGTGAATGACAGCTAGAAAAAACATTCTCCAAAACAAATCAAACCTCCACGTAGTTTAACAAATGAGTCGTCAGTCAGAATGAAACGTTCTCAAGAAAATCCAATGAATCAAGACTATTGGCGACCTTCTCAACAACAAATAGCACAATTGCTCTTCATTTCAAGTTAAAATCTTCCTTCAGTCAGTTCAGACCTTGACAATACTATTTGGATAAGTGGACATCGATCATACTGTTAAGCCTCAATAGACTCATTTGAAAGGACTATCTCACATGTTGTGATTTTAACAATTGTTGTTAGTCCAGTCACTTGATATACTCCCTTTTCTCATAGGTAAATTGACCTTGCTTCTTAAATTCTGTCGAAGTCGTCTGTTAAAGTAATGTTTAAACTTGTCTGTGATGTCGTCACAATATTCAACCAGATCTTGACATTTGTTTTCAAAAATAGTGTCGTCTGTCGAGTTTACAATACCGTCCGTTCCAAATATGTTCGTCATAAACATCTGTCGGTCGGAGAGGGAAACACCTCGTCGACCAAATGCTGTCGCGTATTTTCCTATAAATGTCGGGTGCATAGTACGTGAGTCGAGGTCGGGAATTCTGTCGTAATTGCTTTAACCATTGCCTGTCGTCGTCAGTCCCGATAACCAATTTTGCAAGATGCGTCCCAAGTTTGAGTTTAAGGTGATGAAAGAAATGTCTCGTAGTCACTGTTGTCATGTAAGAACATTGGTCCAAGGAATAATGGATGTTCGTCCGTCTTGTCATTTAGAACAGTCAATTGCTTGTAGCATGTCATAGTCACGTGCATCTTGCAGAAATTAAATGTCTTGTCCACACCTAAAACAGTCTGTCCAATACAACACATATTCTTTATATCCTCGATCTGTTCGTCATTATACAGTATTGCCGTCGGCGTCTTGCCTCCTGTACGGTTGTTTTCGGTAAAAATGTGGTAATTATAATCATCACGTGTACCTCGTTAAACACGTGCACGCCATTATCACGTTTGCCGATAGATGACGTGTCGGCAATTATATTAGTTGATATAAAATGCTTAATTCAATGGCAAAAGAAAATAACTATATAATTTTTGAGATATTTTTTTATCTTTATTAATATTAGCTAAAACGTTGTTTCAATGTTTCTATGCATTATTCTATGTCATTTCTCGGACTTGTTTCAATCAAGCATTGAAGTATCTAAATTTAACAAACTGAAGCATATCATTTTATTAATAAGTATTTAAAGTATTAAACAAGATGTGTGATAAGAGATGCATTTATTAAAAAGAAATCTGCATGTTAGTAAGGATTTGTTTTCGGAAATATCGTTTGTTTGAAAGGGAAGTAACTGTGTATGGTTTAATTATGATAATTATAAAGTTTAATAAAACGATTATTATATAAAAAGATTGTCTCGAATTTTGTCAGATAATACATATTTGTGTTTTATAAAAAGAAGGATACATTTCAAACCATGCGTATATCTGACTGTCTATGAACGTTTGTTTTCGGAGGACGTTCGTGTTTTTGGGTAAATCGAAAATACAAAAAGCTGAATTTAACTTTAATAACACAAAATTATTTTCTGAAATTTCGCCAAATAATACATTTTCCATCTTTATAATGAGAAATAATGAATAACAGTTAATAAGTATAAGCGTTTGTCCGCAAAATCTTGTTTTCGGTAAAAACTCTTGTTTTCGGCTGTTTTCGGTAAAAATCTTGTTTTCGGTATTCCCAAATACCGAAAAAACAAGGATAGTTAGAAAAAGGTACTTGCAGTATCTTCATCATGGTTCTTTCCTCTCATCTTTATTTCTATGCTCATGCATTTCCTGTGACCCCATAAACCATGAAAACATCATCCAAATATCCATATTGTTTCAATCTCTCGCAGCCATTACATATTGTTTTCTCTGCAACCCTATTTTAACCCATTCATCTCTCATTTCATAGCATGTGAAGCTTATTTGGGGGTTATTTGGAAGTACAGTACTTTTTTAAAAGCGACAACTCATTTATATCATACATTCGTGTAAGTTTTCTGAACATCAATTTGAAGAGATCTGCGTCCATTCAGATGATAAGAATGTGCCATCTAAGAAGCTTTTGCCTTTTCAAAAGACAAAGATATCACGTATTTTGAAGTTAATAATTGCAGGTAGCGAAATCTTTAAAAATCACAGTGAAGACATCGTTTCCAATTTCTACCTCGTGTTTGTTTACATCACTGGTATCCAAGCTGTCCGATAACCAAGACTTATTATACATCGAGCGGGAGACCAAAGATGTAAACATTCCGCGGATTGATTTTCAATAGCGTAAAAAAGGCTTTACAATAGTTCTAGCAAGAATCGGTGAAATACATATTCAATGTCTAATGTATGGATAAAGTAAAAGTATTTTTGCCTTATTCATATATTTTTTTACTTAATTGTATGCATAGAACAGTTTGGATCGCAATATGACAGAGTTTGCCACGATTCGTGGCAAAGATGGCGTGAGCCCGTTGCAGAGGTAATATCCGGGGGACGATAACTCTACATGGGAGATTGAAGAAATACACGTCCTGATATCCGTGAAAACGTTTTTTAAAATGACAACTTGGACAGAAGTCATTAAAACGACCACTTTCACATGAAACCAAAAGAGGGAAGAACAAATAGGTTAGCCTACGAATACCGCACGTAAGAAATAGGCGGAGTTCACTCATGACAATGTACCTGTTGATGCATATATGTACCTGTTGGATCATTAATGTAACTGTTGGTGTACCTATGTACCTGTTGGTACATATATGTACCTGTTGGTGTACCTATATAACTGTTGATGCATATAAATACCTGTTGGTGTACCTATGTACCTGTTGGTGCATATATATAACTGTTGGTGTACCTATGTAACTGTTGGTGTACCTATGTAACTGTTGGTGTACCTATGTACATGTTGGTGCATATATATAACTGTTGGTGTACCTATGTACCTGTTGGTGTACCTATGTACATGTTGGTGCATATATGAAACTGTTGGTGCATATATGTACCTGTTGGTATACCTATGTACCTGTTGTGCATATATATAACTGTTGGTGTACCTATGTAACTGTTGGCGTACCTATGTACATGTTGGTGCATATATATAACTGTTGGTGTACCTATGTAACTGTTGGTGTACCTATGTACATGTTGGTGCATATATATAACTGTTGGTGTATCTATGTAACTGTTGGTGCATATATATAACTGTTGGTGTATCTATGTAACTGTTGGTGTACCTATGTACATGTTGGTGCATATATATAACTGTTGGTGTACCTATGTACCTGTTGGTGCATATATATAACTGTTGGTGTACCTATGTAACTGTTGGTGTACCTATGTACATGTTGGTACATATATATAACTGTTGGTGTACCTATGTACATGTTGGTGCATATATATAACTGTTGGTGTACCTTTGTACCTGTTGGTGTACATATGTACATGTTGGTGCATATATGAAACTGTTGGTGCATATATGTACCTGTTGGTATACCTATGTACCTGTTGGGAATATATGTAACTGTTGGTGTACCTATGTAACTGTTGGTGTATCTATGTACCTGTTGGTGTACCTATGTGCCTGTTGGCGCACTTAAGTGCCTGTTGGTACACATATGTGCATGTTGGTGTACCTATGTACCTATTGGTGTACCTATGTACCTGTTGGTGTATCTATATACCTGTTGGTTCACCTATGTACCTGTTGGTGCATGTATGTACCTGTTGGTGCATGTATGTACCTGTTGGTGTACCAATGTAACTGTTGGTGTACCTATGTACCTGTTGGTGCATATATGTAACTGTTGGTGTAACTGTATACCTGTTGGTGCGTATATGTGTCTGTCTGTCTGTCTGTCTGTCTGTCTGTCTGTCTGTCTGTCTGTCTGTCTGTCTGTCTGTCTGTCTGTCTGTCTGTCTGTCTGTCTGTCTGTCTGTCTGTCTGTCTGTCTGTCTCTGTCTGTCTGTCTGTCTGTCTGTCTGTCTGTCTGTCTGTCTGTCTGTCTGTCTGTCTGTCTGTCTGTCTGTCTGTCTGTCTGTCTGTCTGTCTGTCTGTCTGTCTGTCTGTCTGTCTGTCTGTCTGTCTGTCTGTCTGTCTGTCTGTCTGTCTGTCTGTCTGTCTGTCTGTCTGTCTGTCTGTCTGTCTGTCTGTCTGTCTGTCTGTCTGTCTGTCTGTCTGTCTGTCTGTCTGTCTGTCTGTCTGTCTGTCTGTCTGTCTGTCTGTCTGTCTGTCTGTCTGTCTGTCTGTCTGTCTGTCTGTCTGTCTGTCTGTCTGTCTGTCTGTCTGTCTGTCTGTCTGTCTGTCTGTCTGTCTGTCTGTCTGTCTGTCTGTCTCTGTCTGTCTCTCTCTCTCTCTCTCTCTCTCTCTCTCTCTCTCTCTCTCTCTCTGTGTCTCTCTCTCTCTCTCTCTCTCTCTCTCTCTCTCTCTCTCTCTCTCTCTCTCTCTCTCTCTCTCTCTCTCTCTCTTCTCTCTTTGCCACATTCTCTTCCTTTCTTTCCTTCTTCTCGTTATTACCCTTTTGTTATTTATTCTGATAAACAATCCAGTTGTCTAAATAAGTGATACACATGTATATGGTTCTCTTGCAAATGTTATGGACAAAACATATTTTGCGGATGTTCAATACACTTGTCTCGTGGGTACCGACATTATAGAGTTTAATGAGAGGCGAAATACTCGGGAAAACACGTTTAAGCTGGACCTATGCAATTATATTGTGTATCTATCTCTATCCACTATAACGCGATTGTGTTTGCTTTCAATGTCTGGTAGGGAAACGCTGTTTTCGAGAGACAATGGAATAAAGAATGTTCTGAATGACTTCAAAATTTCATTTCCTTGAAAAGATGTTAAGCGTTTATGCGTTTTTA
Organism: Cerastoderma edule; assembly: GCA_947846245.1. Lineage (NCBI taxonomy): Eukaryota > Metazoa > Mollusca > Bivalvia > Cardiida > Cardiidae > Cerastoderma > Cerastoderma edule. The sequence goes on along the minus strand of OX401409.1, from coordinate 9,405,234 downwards.
CCATTGTAAGACATGCCCATGCATTAATATATTGATTATCATACACCACACATTGTAGTAAGGTATGCATGTCAATGATTCATACTGATTTACATCATGAAAGCCGACCGAAAAAAACATTAACTGCGATAAAAGGTGGTGGCATATTGTTCAACACCCTTTCTTTTTTCTATAAACAAAAATCACTTTGGCCCCTTCTACTGTACGTTCCACAAAAAGATTTACCCTTAAGCCCATTTCCTCCATTAATGTAGTACACATGCACAACCCTTATTTCCAATGCATTTTACAACCCACTATTTTTACGCACAAACTTCAGAGGTACATGTTAGTGCAGTTGACCGCTATAATTTGCTCATCTCCGAGAGCAAGTAATTAGGAAGTAATCCGGAGACTAAACGTTCGAAACTATGGCTAACAACTCCCAAACAACGAAATTATTCATCGAGGAGTCCTCGTGTATCATATCGGCCAATCATTAACATTAAATACAACATTTAAAAATTTCAAGAACTTCTTCTAACTGTACAATGACCTCCAGAAGATATCAAACACTGGTGTCGTCAAACCAAATCAAAGCGCTGATAGCGCCGAAGGACTAAGGTGCATTTTGGGCAACATCTCGAGGAAAAGAGCTGCTCCTTTACCCCATTACTATAATTATTATTACTGTGAACAGAGACTGAGCGATAGTCTATTTTTCGAACATCTGGACATTTTACGATTTCCCATGAGGCAACAGTTATAATAATATAGAGCAAAACAAAGCGAGTAAATCCGGACGACATTCCTAGTTCCAAGAAGGTATTAGTACGCACAGTGAAGGCGGATGTTTAATGAGTAATTGGGATCAGACCGCTGTTTGTGTATCGATAAAGTACCATACCTCAAAAAGTGGTATGTAAATTCAATGGACTTAGGTGCTAACGCACCCTTGGTCCAAAAATAGGGAGAGATGAGAGACAATTCACATTGGCCAAAATGTTGAAATCGGTTGAAAACGTCGTTAGTTCTCAATTCATTTTTAACAGTGGACCTTTTCATCACCCAACAATTTTGCGATGAGGGTAGATTATCCCAGTCCACCATTTAATATTGTCTCGTCTCTAATCGGTACTCTTCGACACGTTTCGATAACACCAAGGGGTTCCGGCTGGTAGCGTCTGACCAATCGTGACAATGCTGTGACGACAAAGGGATTCGAGATGTTACGATTGATGCTCAACACCGAGATGCTGTTCCAATATTGTACATACGAATGTCTACCGAAATATTGTAACTGTTACAGAGATATAAAACTGTTGAAGATAATGATAAAACCCAATGCGAATTATTCAATATTCATTACGTAATGCGAGTTGATTTCTACGTCGATTCCTTTATACTTGCATCAAATCATCAATGAGTTGCTGTTAAGAAAAGAGAATAACATTTGAATTAGTTTATTGCTCAGATATAATTAGTTTGTCGAACGTATATCAGAAAGCTTCAGTAACGTCTTAGTAACAAATAATCGATTTGCACCTGTTGTTGATCCTACGTGTTAAACACTGATCATACGGAACCAAGATATCATCCAGCCTGAATGTTTCATGAAGTGAAATCATGGATCCCTTGCTTCGTGATAAATATGTTAAGCTCCGATGGCAATACGAGTAGAACGCATAATTAGATTGGACATGTACATCATGTACATGTAACATTAAAGATTAAAAGCATCCAATTGTAAAAGAAATTCGTGCAAATCCGGCACAGGCTCGGATCGAGCAGAACGAACGAAGGGGTGTAAGTCTCAGTATATTGCGATGTTCAGAATGCCAAGCATGAAAGACAGATATAATCTTACAATACCCATACATGTTGGTACCAGTCCAAGTAATTCTCCATGTACTCAATTGTAAGCAATATGTATTTTGCTTTATAAGGGGTGTCCATTCAAACGCATATTTCCTCAGACCCATGCAATACCTCTTATCATAATGGTATCCGATATCGAGCTTCTGAGAACCTTTTTACCATCAGCGAAAATGTTTGCGTAAGTCAAACCTGATATACATGAATAGTGTTTTTAACAAAAGTACAATATTGTAATGTGATACGTCAACGGAAGCGTCTCTAGGAGACGATTCCTAGCGTGTGTTTCTTTGCAATGCTGCTTATCTTGATTTTGAATTTAGAGGGATGTTTTATTGAACTAGCATATTTTGTTTGATAAAACGCTAGTCTGTACTCCCTTTTTATATTAGAGTCCGGCTGTTATAAAGGTTATTATAAAGGTTACATCCTTAAGCGCGTTAGAAAATACATCAGCGATATAAAAGACTATCTTGACGGGATTATTATCCGATTCATCTTCGGCTGACCGGATAGAATAACTACGCTTTACCCGGTAGCATTTCTGATTCTACACAACAACCATCTATTCTCTACTTGTTTATAATGTGATTTTGGCGAAAGGCTTTTATTTACAACAAACTACGCTGTATTGTATTTTATTGTAAAAAATAAACATTGTCGTAAAAAGTTCTCACATATGAATACTAAGCAGTTTGCTGAGGCTGTATTTATCGAACTTTTGGACACAACGACTGCCTCTATATAGACAAGGGAATTTCTGGTAGACACATAGTCCAAGGAATGTCCTATGATGGGTAGTATAGTGTCTAAAGGTTGGTAATATCCTTTACATTGGAGTGTAGAAAGCATTGTAACCAAAAGTAGGAGCGAGAAATCTTATTTTTTGTTTTTGTCGCATTTAATTTCTGAGAGCCTTTTTGAAGGTGAGTTGAACTTTATAGAAATTGTTAAGGTGCATACGTGATACAATTGTTTATTGTTAAACGTCTCTCAACACCGTCTCTTGTACCTTTTCCAAGTGAAGAAAAAGAATGAAAATTAGGTAAGCTCACACCGCATGGCATGTCGGTTGTGTCGAATTATAGACAAATAGGGACGGTTGTGAAACATATATGCATTGACACTAAGAAAGTTTCTAGACTAACCCTAATCATAAGCAATAGTAGGCTACACTATTTCATTACATGCCTATTGGTGAACTATTATTAGCGTTATTTAGAAGACACCATTAACGCAAAAAGATCAGTACTTTCCTTATGACCCGGTCGTTTTATAAAAGTGTTAGTAGTAGATGCGATAAGAAAAAGAAATGAGGGGTTTTATAAAGGACCCAATGTGGTGATGCATTACTTAATGATAACCAGACGTTAAAGTAGCACTTAGTACAGTGTATTCTTCGGGAGGTGTGCGCGAGCATCTAACATAAAAGATTTTCCAGTTGGATAACATTCAAAACGGTCTGTTGAACTTATTTAGCTTAAACGAACGAGTCGTTTATATGGATTTGCATAGACAATTTATTGGTTAAGGCATTATTTTGTTTTCATTTTTTGGGGGGATAATGTTGTCATTGATAGTTTTGGTTTTCCACTTGATTCGATTTTCTCGAACGACATCCTTTTCCAATACACACTATATATTGTATATAAACCAGTCCCAAATATATTATAAATGCAAAACCGTATGTGTTTTTTCACCGTCTTTCGATTGAAAGGACCAACACACCAGTGTAGCTTAGGGGTAGAGGAGATATCTCGTAAGGGGGAAAGTCGCAGCTGTTGTCAAAACGCATCTGATCATAGCTAAGTCCAAATCACTAGGAGAAATGTCTGCCTCAAATACCGTACTTCCAATCTTGTATAAGGGACCAATCTCGCACAGCGAGCGAACAGTTGTTCAGTCTAAGGCTACTTTGATACAAGACGCAAAAGTTTAGCCGCTAGTTGCCTTAAATAAACCCGATTTTTCATCTTTTTAATGTGTTGCTTTATACAAGAATATATAAAGTTTATCAAATGCTGAAGACTTCCGGTTTATTACAATTATTTATTTACAATTTATTTCGTATGTTCTTTTCATCCAGTTAAGCTCTAATTAAACGCATGGAAAGCATCATAATAAAATGCGGCTCGGCCCAAAAAGAGAAATACTAGTTTGGATCCTAGACCATGAATTTGACAACTATGGCAGTAATACAACTGAATAGTTGTTTAAAATGGCATTATTTACCATTGACAAAAAGGCAAGGAATCTATCTCTGTGAGAAAACATGATATATTGGTGTCTAGCGCTGACATGAGCGTAAACAATAATAACATAACAGACTCAGTATCTGATATAATGAAAATATGCGTGAGTGCACAGGTCATCGCTAAACAGTAAAACTACTGTTGAGATAGCTTCAATTTCGACTACATTATTACATAGATAAAATAAAACTTAAATCGATTAATGTTTTGTGCTAAGTGTACTTGGTTTGTACATCAAATGATGTTTTCAAATGGGAAAAGAGACGAGTTCAAATTGAAAACAAAAAACAGACTACAAATGAGATGTCGGTCAATTAACTGGATCGGCCAGATGTTTAGTTGAAACTATTCGGACAAATGAAGTAATTGACTAAGACACTAACAGTTCGGTGTAATTTACTCCCACACCCATGTTCTGTTCGCAGATGATTATTTCGACTTAAAAACAGCAGGAAACAGCTAAGAATTTGGTGTCGTTTAAAATGTTCTCAGTGATATTGAATTCATTAAGAATATAGATAAAGTGATCAATGCGTGCAATCCGTTATTTAATACAATGGCGTCTAACATAACGTTAACACACAAGGTATTATTATCAGTAAAGCCTTACCTTACCTTACTGTCCCCTAAAGCTTCCTTAGTTAAACAAATTATCGAATACAACAGTAGAGATATTGTGCAGTTTTAAAGAAATTGATTTTTAACTTCCAATTGTTCACATATGTGAACAAATACCTACAAAATACTTATGACAACATCAGTAGGACGGAAAGGAGAGATCTACCATATGGTTCTTTTCTCAGGCAGTTTATAACGAATCATGCCATTATTATGTTTAAAGTTAATATCATCGGGGTACGGGACAAAAATCGTTCAAAAAGTAAATATAAAATGATTAAACTCTACAAAGAATCGCCTCCCTTTTTAATGCAAATATATCTATGCTGCTTTGCTTGGAATAAAACTCGTGAATAAAGCATTGTAAATGGGTGGTAAAGTTTGATTTTTTTAACGCCGCCTTCTGAGTATCATAAACTCAGTTTGTCGGGAATTGAAACAGAAACTCTAAGTGAAACTGTCTTCAAGGAAAAACATACCTTCCCCAAAAACATATGAATGGGTGTGGGTGTAATTTAAACTCCAACGGGGCGATCCTGTGAGACGCATAGCATGTGATTAAGATGACCCTATGCTCATTGTGACACTTTTATCTACGGAGTGTATCCACACAATGAAACCACTCACAAAATTATATTTATGCGTCAGAAAGTAACCCAATAATGGAATAAAAAACAATGTTTGGTAGACAGGACCGTCAACATCGTGTTATCACCAGGGGGTTGTCAAGCAAAGGGATGAATGTGTTAAACCATCTCACTTTAGCAAGTTGTTGTTAGAGGAATGGGAATGGTTATTGCCTTGTCGTATGCTTACTCATTACAGACTTTTAAAGTAACTAATTCCGAAAACATGATAGTTATCAAAATGATTAATGCAATGGTAAATTAATACATTGTTGATTAACTTCATTTCATCCACCACATAAGTATATGTCGTTTCAAACAGAATGAGTGGTTAATATCATTTTTTCATTCACTATGTATTTCACAATACCTTCAGCTTTTCAACTGTTATTTACATGGACCCAGATTGTTTAAAATGTTGTTGTCTAACGAAATAAAAGCCATATCCTTTTCATTTCGAGTTCACAGAAAATAGAGCAAATCTCAAGAAGGCAGATAACACATGAAACTAACAAATTATGTTCAGAGCAATGGTCGAGTCTTTGTTTGGGTTTGGCACCTTTTTGTTTAACATTTCATCACCCATACCGCGGTAAGCAGTGCACCTATCCGAGCTTCTGGTATTTCCTCACCAGTACGACACAATATGTTTCCAATTCGACAACTGCTCTCCCATACTGACTTTATTCATCCGTTTAATTGAATGAATAATTCATGTTGCATTTATTTCATTGAATGGCTGAAAGAATGTTGAATTAGCAGGGTCTCAAATTTAAGGACCCCTTTATACCTAGCTGGTCACACTACCGACTCAGTAGTCAGCGTGTATGAAACCTGCGATTAAATGTAAGTGTCCTTCGCATCACTTTGATTCACTTTGAAATCAGCCTCTAGCATTCAACAAACCAATGAGAAATCAGCTTGTAGCATTCAACAAACCAATGAGAAATCAGCTTGCAGCACTCAACAAACCAATGAGAAATCAGCCTCTAGCATTCAACAAACCAATGAGAAAACAGCCTCTAGCATTCAACAAACCAATGAGAAATCAGCCTCTAGCAATCAACAAACTAATGAGAAAGCGCTCAATTACCTGAATGTATGAACGCTTCTTACACCCTGACTACAGATACCAATTCATATTGACAAACGTTCTACGTTTACGGTGACAGTTTCTTAACGGCAAAACATAATTTAGAAAATCAATACTTGACTGAATTATATAAATACTTTCGCGTGATAAGTCCAATGCCAAACAGAAAATGTTTGTACAAGTTATATTAACCTTCGCAACGGTTTCAAATCGGTTACAAGACACCACAGAACTTTCATGAACCCAGCATTGACGTTTTTTGAAAACTACTTATATACTAGTATAGGTAGTAGGTGATCCTTTCTAAAACATCGGAATTAGATTACGTGTTATTTGATTTACTTAAACAAACACATTACACCGCCGTTTTAAACAATGTATTTACAAAATAATATAATGAAACTATAATGATTCACCCAGTGCGGAATACTATTGAAACAACTGAGTCAAAAAGGATAAATTTCTCCTCATAAGTACTGTTCTCTTTTGTCACAGTGGTCTCCCAATATTAAAAAGGATAGGTATTTGTTCATGCTATTTTTGTGGTCCGTTGATGCATTCAACTTGAACTCACCATAAATTCGTGTGTGTGTGAACGGATTGCATGTCAACAATTGTGCTTGCTAATCAGCACCAACACTTTCAGCATACAGGGAGAAAGGTATGACCAATAATTCTAAAAAGGGGTATTTCTACAATAGAGTTTTGAGACTTGCTCAACCTAACACGATGATAATGGTGATGAATGATAAATAAGATTTCATTTATTGTCCTATACAAAATGGGAGATATTCTAACACCGACGGAATTGCTCGCCATGCGTAAACTTTGTGTCCAATTACTTTATTGTGTTTTTCTGTCGCAAGTTGCTATAAAGTAAGGATTTAATGGAATGCGTCACGACATTTCTAGACGTATTGTGTACGAGTCTTTGCGGTCAATGGTATGTGTTAATGGCTCGTAATGAATTGACTGCTAAGGACTTTTCCCGGGTCACTGAGGATATATTTATATACATATCCGAGAATTTACGTTTTATAATCGTGTTTTATAAAGATTAAAAAGGAGAGGCACGGAATGTTGAATATTGCACAAAAATACCTTTGTTTGAATGTTGAACTAGTTGTCCAAACATTTCTTTCGCACTAATTCAATAAGGCCATTCCGCAACAATGCGACCCTTCATTCTGGTTGTAGTTCATTCCTTTCATAAAGGTACTTATAAGGTAAGGCCTCTGTTTACATAAAAGACTAACTGAAGTTATGAATTGACATGGATGAAATATCGCTTGTAGATGAATTTCATAGTGACATACAGGTTACACCAGTTAGTCATTATAACGAGTTCTTTGACCAATCAGTTGTTCGTTATCGTAAATTTTATCATGAAAGACATAGGTTGTAACAAATAAACATATCCCTCTATGTGCATAGTACTCAATCTAAACAATAAGTTTTGATTGGATAATGATCTTGCTACGACGTCTTCCTTACTCTTGAGGCGTCCTTCAAACTAGAAAACCAAGTCGTTACAACGAGTAAATAACTCGTTGTAACGAATAAGTAGCTCGTTAATAACATTTAGTAATCTTGTTATGACAACTTGCTAAACTTATGAAAGGGACTATCTGTTAGACAGAGCTTTGTGTGCAACACATTTTAAAAGGGTAATTACAAAGTTCCACTTTACTTTATAAATCAATATCTTCCATTGTTTTATTCTAAACATACAAAAACTATTTTATTTCATGTGTATTTGTAAAATTGGAACACGTGTAAATATGCCTTTCAAAGCTTACGAGTCGTATAAGAAACCACCATTGCTATAGACCAAGTCACGATTGGCCTGTATCTGATTGTTGCTAGAGAGCACTAGAGTTACTTCCTTCTGACTAACTGCATTAGTTTGAGTCCTGTAGCGCTACTCAGTAAATTATCCAGACCAAGCAATATAATTAATTCTAAGTTGAAGGGGTGCCCTATCCATCTATCCATCGGACAAAATTAAATATTGTAATAACAACAGTTTAATCTAACATAAAACGTAAAGATGAGTCGTGAAAAAGGGATAGGCTCGATTAGACAAATATGTCAACATGACAAGACGTTAAACTTTTTGTTAAAAATATAATTGCACCCCAGTCATTTGACGAATCGTGTATGTTTGAAAAGGAAACTGGGCCTATTGTAGTATATGTGTACTCGCAGGCAACTGTATCACGTGATCGATAAAGGCGGGAATTCAACCCTGACTAAACCAAAACTAAAACCGCACGAAACCCCGGAAACTAACTTAAATAACCTTGTCATAATTACACACGCGTTTCATCGCATCATTACGGTGTAACACAAGACACGTTTGTGAAAAGCAACTAGTATATTCCTTTTGACTATCATTTCTTCCTAATATCATAGACAATTGTTCGATATTATGTGTATTTGCCTGTTCTTGCTTTTGTTTTAAACATCTTTAAGATTCTTAGGTGTGGAAAGGGTTAAGTGATACGCTGCACATATCATTCAAGTCGTGTGAATATGGGCTTTAATGAAATTGGCTCATATAATGTATCGGTCTAAGTTATGCAGTTTGCATGTGAGATGTTATGTGTTAGACCATAACATGGCCGATTAACGTTATCTATGGAACGCCACAGCTGTCTTATGTTCAACACTGATATGATGTTTGCTTCATTCCTGTGTTGTTGTGTCGAGTGATCATTATGTTTAGTTTATAATATAGCATGTTCGGTTAATCAATAACGTTGTTGAGTCTAACTATTCATTGTCCAGATAAACATTGGTTTGTTCGGTTGAAAGCACATGATGTTGGGTTAAACTAATATGTTGTTAAGTTAGTACGTTGACTTGTTATGCTGCAAAATCATTATGTTCTGTTCATGTTGACATTACGTCCGGTTAACACATGCTGTATTGAATCACATTAGCATGGTATTTGCTTCAATTTTGTGTTGTTGGGTTATTTGAGCATTATTGTATGTTAATAATACTATATATCCACTTAATAAACGGTGTTGTTGGGTTGATTGATCATTGTGTTTAGTTCATAATTTAGCATGTTCAGTTGATCAATAATGTTGTTGAGTCTAACTATTACATTGTCCAGTTAAACATGGTTTTGATCGGTTGAAAGCACATGATGTTGGATTAAACCAATATGTTGTTCAGTTAGTATGTCGACTTATTATGTTATAAAGCCGCTTTGTTCTGTCAATGTTGACATTGGGTTCGGTTATTGAATGCTGTTATTTAGTCCAATCAGCAACTTATTCGCTCGAACTCAGATAACACGATGTTTAAACGCGTCGCAGCCATTGATACTTGTTGTCCTACGTTGCAGTGTGAGGTCATATCCCATCAGCATAACAAGTCAACGTACTAACTTAACAACATATTAGTTTAACCCAACATCATGTGCTTTCAACCGAACAAACCAATGTTTATCTGGACAATGAATAGTTAGACTCAACAACGTTATTGATTAACCGAGACCCAGCAAGCAGCATTTTATGTTTATTTTTTCTTAATGATATCTTACGTAGTATAAACACTAATATCAATGGAATATTTGAAATTGATGACCTACAACTATTTCTCCTTTTATTTGCAGACGACGCTGTTGTATTTACCCATGATCCTTTATCGTTACAATCTATTTTAAAGGATATCGAACAATATTGTAATATTTGGAATCTTAAGTTGAATACTAAGAAAACAAAAATTATGATTTTTGAAAAGGGAAGAAAGACACATTATGATTTCTTTTTATATAACACCAAAATAGAAATTACAGAATCATTTAAATATCTAGGGGTGCATCTCTTTAAAAATGGAAACTGGAATAGAACACAAAAGCGCATAGCGCAGCATGCTTCGTATTCGTTACACAATTTATTTACGATTTACAATCAACTAGATCTTCCAATCTCACAAAAGGTTGACCTCTTTAATTCTCTTGTTCTTCCTACGCTTAATTATTCTGCGGAGGTGTGGGGACACCATGCGTGCCCTAATGTTGAATCAATCTTCTCGAAATTTTGTAGAAAGATACTTTGTGTTAAAAACATACTAATTTGAATGTCCTTTATGGTGAATTAGGTCGCATACCAATGCATATCCACAGAAAACTTATAATGATAAAGTATTGGATAAAACTAATTTCTCTTAACAGAGAATCAATACTTTTTAAAACCTACAAAATGCTCAAGACAGATGCAGAAAATGGGCTTACATACAATGGAGAAAATTGGGCCTTTATCGTTAAATCTACTTTAAATACACTCGGTTTATCTTATATATGGGAAAATCAGTCGTCTGCTACAATTTATTTTAACCAAATTAAACAGCGAGTGTTAGATATTTTTCATCAAAGCTGGTACTCAGCAATTATCAATTCAAGCCGTCTAGAAACTTATTGTTTGTTTAAATTTTCTTTTCACTTCGAACAATTTCTTGATTCTATAAAAGAATCAAAATTCAGAAATGCCCTAACACAATTTCGAGCATCCTCACATGCACTCGAAATTGAACAAGGACGACATAATAATATCCAAAAAAAAGAAAGAATATGTAAACAATGCAATATTGGCCAAGTAGAAACCGAATATCATTTCTTACTTATTTGCCCAAGGTATACCTCTCTAAGAACAAAATATATTAAAAAGTATTATTATGCATGGCCAAGCATATACAAATTTACAAATCTTATGTCGTCTGCATCTAGTAAAACTTTGAACAACTTATCTAAATTTATTTATTACGCATGTCTTCTTAGGAATTGAACTTTACTTTACTTAATTTATATGTTAATAAGAGTAATTTGCACAGCAAATTCTTTTCTAGAATATCCATTTATTGTGATGGTATGTTGATTTAGTATGGTTTCTTGATAATGAAAATTGTTGATACGTCGTTAAACATCCAAAAATTGTATGTTTTCTCTTCTTTTCTTGTCATATGTGTGCAATTATACAATGTGGAATTTTTCAACCATGAAACCAATTCTTTTATATTTAGATCTTGCAAGATTTTATCTCATTTTAAACTACTGAAATGTGACTCGAGATCAATTTAGACTAGCGCCAAACCAGGAGGTAAACGTCACTTGTCTAAAAGTGATCTGGATCAATACATTACACCAATCTGCAACTAACTTATTCACGAAGATGAGAGTATGATGTTTTACAGTGATGTATTCTAATAAACAGTTGAAATCAACGTTAAATCCCAAACAAACAACAAAGAATAAAGTATAGATAACAAATTTTCTTGTTCTTTACAACGGAGTAGTCTTCCTTGTTAATATGTTGTTCACATGTTTAAGTGTATATACATGGTTGTTTTTGTTGGTACATCTTTTGTTCTTTGATAACTGTACACTGTAAACAAATCTTTATCTTATAAGAGATGAAATAATGTATCTCACAACAGGAAAGCTTCAAATATTTTCTACTTTCTTAGCAATGAAAGACTTAGAATACGTTAAATTTGGCCTACCTTGCTATTGACTTGTTTTTGTAATTTTAATGATATATGCCTGTACTTTTCGGCATGAAGCCTTTTTACCATAATAAATTATCAATCTATATCCTTTTATCTATGTATTTGAATAAGCTCTTTAACATCATGAGCTCTTCTGCTGATCCATGTATTTTTGTCATGTACAATTTTGTATTGCTATATAACATGTTATGTTTATTATGCAATAAAATATAGTTATAGTTATAGCTATAGTTAGACTCAACAACGTTATTGATTAACCGAACATGCTATATTATAAACTAAACATAATGATCACTCGACACAACAACACAGGAATGAAGCAAACATCATATCAGTGTTGAACATAAGACAGCTGTGGCGTTCCATAGTTATCACTGAGATCAACCATCGCTTACGCTTCAACGCTAGGTGTGCCATTCAATCAGTTTCTTTTATTAGTTTATTTATCCTCAATATTCGGATAAAAAGAACAAAAGATATTTTTTAATTTCGAGTACAAAACCAAGTGTTTGTGATATTTGCCGGAAACGCTTGAGCAAAAAGCAAGAAATTGCTTTAGTTACAAGCAATTTCTCACAGTGGTTATTTTTCCAAATTAAATTCAGACCAGCCCAAATGTTTTAATATCACTGTTTGCAGAGGTTTATATCGATGTCTGCAGAGGTTTATATCAATGTCTGTAGAGGTTTATATCGATGTTTGCAGAGGTTTATATCAATGTCTGCAGAGGTTTATATCAATGTCTGCAGAGGTTTATATCAATGTCTGCAGAGGTTTATAGCAATGTCTGCAGAGGTTTATATCGATGTCTGCAGAGGTTTATATCGATGTCTGCAGAGTTTATATCGATGTCTGCAGAGGTTTATATCGATGTCTGCAGAGGTTTATATCAATGTCTGCAGAGGTTTCTATCAATGTCCGCAGAGGTTTATATCGATGTCTGCAGAGGTTTATATCAATATCTGCAGAGGTTTATATCAATATCTGCAGAGGTTTATGTCGATATCTGCAGAGGTTTATATCGATGTCTGCAGAGGTTTCGAATTAGACCCGATGTAAAGTGCCTAGAGGGATGACGGCAGAGGTCGTATTTAGAGATAACCCGGTTTCCAAATACCTAGACCAAAAGTGAAAATAAAACAGATTTACCCTACGGGTTCAAATTTGTGATTTAATCAGACGACTCCTAGAACTAGAACACATATCCCCATGTTGGTATATATGTCAGCCGAAGAGAGGGAATGATAGAGGAAAACTCATTATCTTCATGATGCCTAATATAAACAATTGTAATATTACGAAGTTTAGACCTTTATATAACGAGGGGTAAGACGGAGGGTTCAGACTATAACCAACACATTGGGTATTCTGTCCATACCAAAAGCACATTCAATGCTATATCATATGTATGATTAACTTTTTGTTTGATTAAGATCTGTAAATCTTCTTGTTTGACCAATATCTATGCAATATTGCTTTATATTACATAACCACCACAGATATCATTTTAGGAATGTACATAAACAGATCATGGTGGATTACTTAAAAATCAGTAAAATATTTATTCTGCCAGACTAATGTAAACCGGTTGATCGTGTTTTATAAATCGAACGTTAAACAAACTATTGATTATCCTTGGCCATTGTAATTCAGTCAACCACATTGGCCCGGTCGGAAGCCGTAGTGCAAATACCTGGATATTTATGCCACCTATAACAGTATTAGCCCGAAGGCATTGCTCATAAATGGTTCCGCCGGACTTTGTACAAATAACCGCTAACAGAGCACATCGATGTGTCCAAATGAACACGCTTTGTGAGCGATCAAATATCCGAAAGGCTGCGAATATTTGTGTTCCACATTGCCTGCATACCGTTACGATGTCCAACAAACATAAACGCGCTCATTTTGCGCTTTTTTTTATATTTCTTGTGATAAATAATACTTTGTCAAAACAAAACACTATCCTCTAAATAACAGGAATGTGATGTATTTGAACTATTTAACTACCCGTGTCTTTCGGTATCATAATGTACGCAGTATCGTAAATACGTGCATTATCGCACCGATTAAACCTTGTTATAAACCGGCCTCTCTAATTACTTAATCTATTGTCGAACGTTGCGTTATTTGTTAAGAAAGAAAGAATGGAAGGTGTTTCCCTAAAGTGGACCGGTATTTATCATTCCGTCTAATCATAAATCAAAAAAACAAAAAACACTGTCACTGTATCGGTCTTGTTAAATCAAATTGAAGGTAATAATAGCACAACTGTGCTTATTCGCCAAGTTTTCCAACTGCAACAAATATTTTCATAACCAGGAGTACTTGCCGATTTTTGATTAATGTTTTATCATTTCTGACTACTTTCAATTACAAACCACATACTGAAATTTGTATCTGGTAAAACAACAACAAACGACAAAAAGCTCTAAAAGATTGGGAAGAAACCATTGTGACAAAATTACGAAGCCTTTTTAAGGAACAACTTATCCTTTTGATCAAACTTGTTTCGGTGGTTTCATATGGTGCAAAATGAAGTGAAAAGAGTAAGGGGTGATGGCCGAACCAAACAATCTATCATTCGATACAGAGAGCGAAAACAAGCGGGTTTGGGTTAAGCAATACAGGTCATACAACAGTCACATTTACAGAGTTGACTCTCATTATTGGTATTTGTAAAATACTTTGGGGTGCTTTTTCCTTTTAGAACATGAGCCTTATGTTAGGTTGTTTTCTGGCTTACTTATTTATATTTTTCGAAAACGATGGTTTTTGCATGGGTGCAAAGTAATCATATAGCAACTTTTAATCCAAAGAACGTTTGTAAAGCTCTCAAAACTGGATTGATTACGACTATTTCAACTGAAACACTATTTTTTAAAGTATGTGGAATAAGTTAATAAATAAATTTAAGCACATTTATTTTTAGTTTAGTTTCAAAGGGTGTACGCCGTACACTCCACAAGCCCGACGATTAGGAAGGCAAAAGGCCGGATACAACTGTTTTTCGACCTTTCCCTTTTATTAAATACATTTAACGAGCATTAATTTACTCAAATTGGCATAAATTAGAAACGAAGTGTTCGAAACGTGGAATTGCTAAGGACCAGTCCGTAATACTCGTACTTCAATCTGTGATAAAATCTACTTTTCCTTCTTTGGTTTTTACTTTCATTAACCATGTTATCCGTATAATTTATAATTATCGTTTATCAGCATGTCGTTTTCTAAACTATCTATTGGTTAATGGGTGCATTGGACCTGTACAGTTTGGACATACCAGTGTGATATGCACACACCTGACTTCTTTCCTAACATGGTTCGGCCGCGGAGGAATACAGGGCTTTGGATCTGAGACCATGGTCGATCGATGTTCTTTCTGACGGTAAATAAAGTCAATGTGACGTGATGTTTGTATCCAATCCCGTCACTGACAGGTTACGTTCACGTGGGAAAGCAGTCTATGACATGAACAGAACATTAATCATCAGCGGGAAATAAATACAAGATACGTTTGTAGGTTTGCTGACGGCTGCAATATGAGTGAAATACTGATGTTAAAAGTGTAGGATTCAATCTTACAACCCCAAAACCAACCCATCGACCGGCCAGGTAGGAATGTTTTTCGAGCCCCACTATACATTGTTAAAGTTGGTTTATAAGTTAGAATTACCCCCATCATATCGAAGATAAAACAGCAAAAGATTTTCAGATCTTTTGTTAAAATGTAGAAAATACGACTTTTGTCAAAATGAAGAAAATACGACTTTGGCAAAATGTAGAAAATACGACTTTCGTGTTTACAGCACTGAAATAAAGTTAGAAATATACATGGCTTTGGAAACCTGGTCAACGTAAACATTAATAAATCCAGAAAAAAGATACAGTCAATTACAAAATATTAATGACAGTCGTTTTCCTGTATAGATGAGAATTCTCAACTCCAATTAATGTTTTGTATTTTCATCGTTAGTCAACTCATTCATAAAACTCAATAGTTTCCAACTGGAAATTTTTTTTTTATTTTTCAAACTACCGAAGTTCCTTCAAACTCATAAATAGTTAGTCACATTGTTTACTCCATTTCTTTTATATTCTTTCAATTAAAATAGATAAGTTTCCATTTGGTTTCCAATAAATAAACATTTTCATGAAAGTAGAAATTGAATAAATGTGACAAATATCTTAATTCCAAATGTAAGCGAGGCTCCAAGTTCCAATGACGCTTTAAAAAGTTATTAGGGTCGGACTCCCTTATTTATATAGCAACCTATATATAGACTGTTCAGGATTGGTCAAAGTAGAATTGGGTTTAACAAATTGGATATGAATCAAACATCTTTACTGTCCGTAATTTCGTGAAAAGGAAATTGTTGATTCCGTTTGTGAGAAAGGAAATTATGTGATATTTGTGAGCCAATTTCGACTGGAATATATATTATATATAGATTATTTCGTTTGTGTTCACGGTAAGTTCGAGTAATATTATTACGTTTTAATTTTCCCCTTTTCTTATAAGACGCTACTATATTTTATGAACGCAATCACGCCATGTTGTTTCGGCGATTATTTCAGCCCCGGATCAGGATGTGTACCTGTCGAAAGCTGATCCGGGCAGACTCTTTCCGCTAGATGAATATTTTCTGTGTCGGAATCCCACGTTTACCTCCACAACATTGTATAGGATCGTACCGGTTCGACATGTGTACGATCTGATTTGAGCCGAGCATCATTACCTCAGTTGGTAGAATGTCTGACCGTCGGAAAACAGGACACATTAGTTCGATACCCGGCTGTTTTGGTGTTTTTTCCGAAGTTTGATGAAGTTATTGTGACATTAGCATCTTTCGTCGGTCACCACTGATTATCTCTACATTAATGAGGCAAAGGAAACTAGTCCATTGCTTGGAAGGGATATTGTTTAGTATTGTTGAAGATATACAAATAACATAGATAGGTGCGTTGATGTCTAAAATAGGACTGAAATACAGTTGATATCGGCGTTACACCCAAGCCAAACATTCACTCCAGTCTTAGTGAAAATGCTCTATCATCTCTATATGGCAGATTCCTCCTATTTTTCTCGTAGCTTTTTGGTGGATGATGAAAACATTGCGAGAAAAAAGTAATCTCAATATTAGAGCGAATCCTACTTCTTTGTTGGAATGTTTTCTCTTGGAATTATATCGCTGTGTTTAAAAGTTTATATCAGAACATTCTGTAGTTAAAAAGAAAATAGCGAAGTAAATCTAAAATTCACACTACATGTAACAGCCCAGTGAGTAGAATGTGCTTATTGTCATGTTATTGCATTAATGAGGACGAACTAGATTATTTGACGTTCACCTCGTCGCAAAACGTAAATAATCGTGGAGTTTAATATGGTGTCCGGCGGTGTTTCAGTTTTGTTCTAGAAGTATATATCGCACCAGTCATTCAACCTACAAACGCCTCGTGTATTTCTTACAACATACAGTCTAGTGTTCATTTTAAACCAACACATGCGTTCCGCTCGTAACTGTTAAATGTTTAACGTCCTTTTCATCAATATTACTGTCACGTTACAGCGAGCCCTGAAGTGACTCTCCGGTCTATATAAATATTTAAAAATAAAGATTTGTTCTGTTCTGTTCTGTAAATTGTATTAATATTGAACATACTGCGATGACCGGAAAACGATTCTACCAATTTATTTAGGTTTTTTCTTTTTTTTTTCAAATTCAGTTTTACGACGCTTTCTGTCCCTCATACACATACGTGTAGAGCCGGACTGTGATCGTCAATATGTGTATGTAATGGATATCGGATAGCAATTGCAAAGTTCTATACATCAACATTCATGAACCTTAACGCGTACAACACTGCATCATGCATTCTAAAAGAAATCTCAATTTCTCATATTACAATTGGTGGAAATAATAACTACAGTTACATCGATTTCTAATATCCGCGGATATGGGCCATATCCGCCGAGAAAGATCAACGAAAACAACAACAAGGCATCGAATTTTTTCAAAGTATATCTAAGGGTGATATTTAATAATAGTTTACTATTATGAATGGTTATTTCATTGAAATTTACCATAGTTAATATTTTATTCTACAAATAAAAGTCATATCCGCAGACGGATTTCTATATCCGCGGATGTGGGCCATATCCGCTGTGAAAGATCAACAAAAACAGCCACAAAGTATCGAATTATTTCTCTCGTACATCTACGGGTGTCATTTGACTTTTATCTATTATTCTAAATGAATATTGTATGAAAATGTTTCCATACTTATTGTTTTATTTCCAAAAATCCCAACGTCATATCCGCAGACGGTTCATATCCCCTGAGAAAGATCAACAAAAACAGCCACAAAGCATCAGATTTCTTCAAAGTATATCTAAGGGTGATATTTCATACTTATTTACTTTTATGAATAGTTATTGCATTCAATTTGATCAAACTTAAAGTTTTATTCCAAAAATAAAAGTCATATCCGCAGACCGAATTCCATATCCGCGGATATGGGCCATATCCGCTGTTTAGCCGTACCGCAGTTATGGGGTAAGTATTAATACAAAGATGCATTCATAAAAACAAAATAAAGGGGACATTTACTTTGTATGAGAAGTTTGTCCAGATTGCGTATCCATTTTTGTTAGATTATAGATTTAACAATGACTGTGATGTTATAGATTTAACAATGACTGTGATGTTATAGATTTAACAATGACTGTGATGTTATAGATTTAACAATGACTGTGATGTTATAGATTTAACAATGACTGTGATGTTATATCAAATGCCAATATTCTCCCGGTTCTTTGCAAAAAGAAACTTTCTACCTGTGTCTACGTGTTCCGAATATTGACCTGAGCAATTATGTGTATCCTTCCTGGCTTTAACATTAAGAAATGACGCTTTCTTGTTAATTGTATTATATTGAATTATCATTCAATAGATACTATATAGTGATCATATCTGCTCCATTTGTTTAAGGGACTTCGTCATTTCAGGTTCTAGCTATATAGAAAAACGTCTAACCTAACTACTTTTTAGGTTATTATTCTAATATGGAACATTTCTTACCGAAAAGAAATACATTCATAACAAAAAGACTTCAGCTAGGCCACCGGAATTAAAAAGAAATTGCTCATAATGAACAATCCCAAAACTACCTCAGTTTTACTCTGGGTCAACTGCTCTATAATTCGAATGACCGTTACGTATTCTTAAAGAAATAAGCTATTTCGTAAGTGAAGCTCGAAGCGATTTGTGCGATTTTAGACGTTATAGGGAAGATCTTGTTTATTTAACACAATATTCAGAAACAGAAGGTAATTGACCGTTCCATATAGAGGTAACACTATGTTGCTGTCTTAGATACGGGTAAATACAACGGATTGAACCACATCATTCCTCTACTCCTGAAACTTTCAGTAACCTCACGTGTATAAGACATGTCCGCATTTTACGGACGTTTGTAGAGTAAAGCGTATAGAACGACCTATAACCTTGGATCTATTTGATTAGAGGGACATTCTTTTATCCAACCCCGTGTCGTATAATTAGTGAATCCATCGGCGCATAAAGTAAGCACTACCGCTCTATTAGGGGTAGTTGTGATTTCGGAATGAACTGCATGACTCCCAAGGTTCTCCTCGTTTACTTGTACACACCTTTTACATCTCGTCAAAAACTTTAACATAATCGCACGTCAATTTGACAACATCGAATAGACATTTAACTTTTACTAGTAAAATACTTTTATTCCAAACGTTGATCGACGGAAACGAAACTGGCCTTTGATGGTATTTTGGCATTTTTAAAGAACGGTTGATTTGGCAAATTTCTACTTTTACACCATTCAAATAATATATATTCACTAACTATTTTTATTCTTACGCCGTTTAAAACAGTACAAAAGTCGTTCTAAGAGAGATAACGAATATTATTGTACCCAAGTTACGGGATGGCTTGACATATAACAAATAGAGTATTCAGAGTTTCAAGTTCCATTGATTTAGAAAAACCTAAAATAATATTCAGGTAAACGTTCAGTCCTATGCCAAATGTGAAACCGCTCATAGTTTAGAGGTATCTGTATACACCTCGGACACCTCTATCAACTCCGGGTGTAGGCAAAAAACATACGGTCGAAATAATGTGAACCTTGTGTGGGGTTTTTATATTAAAACTAATTTCTAATCGTATATTCCGCAAAATCCGAGCAAGCATGTTTTTGACTATTGTAGTTCATTTGAATTTTGGGGAAATCATACCTAGAAGATTCATCCTCGACATGCGATATCCAGCGTATAGAGGATTGGGATATGACACTTAACGAGAACATACTTGCTCTCGATTGGATATATTTTATAATGTTTATCGCTTAATCAAACACGGCTCAATCCAATTCATCCAAATTTCATTATTGACATAACGTTTAAAGGAATTCTTTTGACGTATGACTGTTATCATAATTCAATCAAGGATAGCCTAAATCACACCACTAAACCCTTGTATAGGAGCGGTCGGCGGTTATCGAGGGTGTCTGTCTTTGAAATGAAAGAAGTTAAAGTTGGTCATGAAAGGTGTATTCATCCATTATCCAATAGGTCTTTGGTTGTATGAACAGTTTACTAAACGACCCAGCGATCCTTATCTTATCAGTCAGTGACGTGTCAGACATGGATACCAGACTTCCCAAGTTCGAGACTAGGCTGGGCAAATATTCCTTACGTTGTGCAATGTAGTTAATTCGGCACGCTAAATGTCTCTCTCATTACTGTCGGGGGAGTTTAGAGAGATCGTTGTCTGCAGTACCTCTAGGTAATAACAAGGTCATTGACTATTTGTGATTTGACCAAAATACTGTGTTGGAAGTGAGAGAAACTCATGTCCAAGTAAACAATTAGACAACCCGGTACATTCGACAGGCAAACATCTCCCTGTAATATATATGTTCAACATACCTGGAATGGATGACAACCGAATTTACTAAACACCATACAATTTCACCGATAAACCCTTTGTACCTATACTTCGTCATCGTCGGTTGTTTATCCTGACCAGATAATTATCTTATTTATCAGATATATTGTTAACATATTCAAATGGCGACAAACTAAATCGAAATAGAAATGAAAAATTAGTGATGTTGCAACACTGTAAATTGAAAAGCAACCAACACAAGTGTGTTTTTTCTATATGGGAACAGTTCGCTGTCAATGGTGTACATGCTATGACTTGCCTATGTAATTTGTCCGGGAGGTATTGAGAAATCTTAATCTGACATCAGAATATTTTAACATATGGACTTTTTATTCACTTCACGTAATATTGGTATACCATTTCCCATTGACCTTCGTGACAAAGTTTAGATTTTAAAAGAAGATGATTATCATTGAACTGATTTTGCTTGAGGACATGTATTACATCAATTTAAAAGAAAATGATTTATAAACAGAACATTTCTCGAGTTGATTTAATGCTATTAAAAGTTAACCGATATCGGGTGTAGTGAATTTCTATTTTCTCTGGACATCTATAGAAACGGGGTCAAAGAGTGAATTAATCAAATATTTAATTGTCAGCAGTCACGGGAAAATAGCCATGATAGCACAAAGAAAACATGCGAGTGTGATTTCATCATGGTTCTATTGTTACCCTTACTTTCTAATATCGGATTGACTCGATTTACAGTAAAAAGCTCTAATGTGACGATACAAGAATATGCGTGTGAAAAACGAAGTCATGGAACAAAACCTCATTACTTATGATTTAGTATTAATACTATTTAATTGGTTCCCGATCAATAACCATGCATTAATGATGTCAAAGTTATCTACAGAATCACATGGTGAACAAAAGGACATTATCTACTGTTTGTACTTGAACTTTTGAATAATAATTAAACTTAATAAGTGAAGACCGATTGAACATTTATAGATCATGGATAAAGATAATGGGATGAGTTGATCTAATGTTACATATTGGAAGGACTCATAGTTAATGACGTAAAATCAAAAATACATCGGGATATTTCTAATGAATACCAGTGTCTAAATAAGGTTATTCCCTGACTAATTCCAAACAATACTCGATGCATTCATACCCTCAATGATCGCGCCCCTTGTTCAGCACAGTTACCTGGTGTTAGAGAACATTTAAAGTGCCGTGTGTCATTAGCGATCGACATGACTACTCATTGTAGTAAGGGGTGCTTCAAGTACATGTCATGGTTGTCGTGTTCTATCTACCTGTGGGGTCGAAGAAACTGTGGGCCACAGTGGAAGTGCGTCCGGCCTCTGGTACCATGGGTTCTGAATCCAATCTTCGTTAGCGGCGATGGGAAAACGCCGGGACTAATCCACACATCGATGAAGAACTGACTATGTCTCCAGGAAGCAAACTCGAAATTGATTGAATCTATTTAAAATCAGTAATCAAACTAAATAACTTAACAGGGAAACACTAATTATTCCTTGATTGTATATAACGTATAGTACCGTACCGAGCATGACAGACAAACAAACAAGTGCAACATGTTTTTCTAGTCTTTATCATTTTTTACAGTGGACCCCCGCCACTAATACATGTCGGAGATTATCTCACAGTACGAGGGTACAATGCATGACAGGTAGTCTCATACATGTGTGAAGAACCAACTATTTTCATTTACTAAACCTTCGGATATGAGCAACACTCCATAAAACACTGCTACTTGTATTTGCTATTTATTGATTTAAATAATCGACAAAACCTCGGCCCAATGTTTGTCGGTGGCTATTTCACAATACGAGGGTAGGAAACAAGACAATGATATACCATTTGTTTTTGCACCAGGTAAAGTATAGCAGCAAACCATCGAAAAGAAGATTTTAAAAGAAATCGCCACGTGTAAGTGTTTATTGGAACTATGTCTACAATATTTCCCTTTCAGAATATCTAACAGGTAGAGTTTGAGTACTAGTCGAGTCTTATCAACATAATCGGTAGCGTGTACAGGGGATATGAGCTCGAGATTTGAATCCTTTCTGACGTTTGATTTTGTAATGTGTGTTGTGTGGTTATAACGCATACCCATTATAATTCTGATATACTGCGTAACCATGACACATGCGTTATCTTTAAGTAGTTTTAATAGAGTTAGAGCCATGTGCCAAAATGATTTTGAAATCAAAACAGAACAGAACATAGATTTATTTGACAAGTACAATATACATATTCATTTCACAATACTAACTATACAAATACAAATACAAATACAAAACACTATCACGTGATTTAATTATTATATTTTTTTTGATTCCGTGGAAAAAGCTTAATAGATAATTTAAGAAGAAAAAGAGTGAAAAAAAAAAGGTTTAGCTACATCTGGAAATGGGCACTAAGTAGGCTTTTTCAAGCATTTAATGCTGTTTTAATGAATTTTGATAAATTTATCAGAACAATGGAGTCATTTGAAGAAATCAGAGAGTTAAATTTGTGTACCGAAGGCTTCTTTAAATAATAATTATTATTAAAAAATGTTTTCCTAATATTTTGAAAAGCTGGACAAATACAAACAAAATGGTAAACATCTTCAATATCATGTGAATTACAGCACAAACAGTATCTTTCATCTCTGGGTGTATTGTTCTGTGAGTACCTTCCTGTTTGGATCCTCAGAGAATGAGCTGAGAGTCTCATTCTCGTTAAATGAAATCTTAGATCAACAGGTACACTATCTAAATACGGTTCGTAAGAAAAAGTTAATTTAAAATGCCGCAGTTCTGATAGTGCCGCGCTAGACTCTATAGATCCATACCATTCTTAAGTAAAGCAGACAATGACTCTGTTTTTAAAGGTCTTGGGGAATGTTTGAAATCGACACACGTTTAGTGGATGCGAACCAATTACCGGCATGTATAGCGAGTTACAATACCATACATGCACGATGACATACGGCCCAAACTCTCTTCTGACTTTACATGCTCCTTTACAGGAAATGTCCCATGTCCAATATTGTGCTACTACTGCATGACACGGTACAATACTATCATAAGCCCATGTATCGAACCCGTCGAGTTTTATAACAGAACAATATGTTGTATAATAATCAAGTACATAGTTACATTGATCAAAACAATGTACAAAATATAGTATAGTGTGGTTTTTAAGGAAAGTTATGATATATACGAGTGGTAATAATATACACAAAAATGTTTATTTGATATAAAATGAGTGTAATCATTAACGGGCCTCTAGGTGTCGTTTGTATGTATTTTGCCAAATCATTTAACAAATTTTACTTGTTGACGTTAGAGATTGATCTTTAAACCGACATTCTAAAGCAGTATTCAGTAATATATTATTATCTGATAGGTTGAGGGTTTTGGAAATACATATAAAACGGTACACATTCTCAAAGGCATTGGTTGTGTAACATATACATAATCTCTCTTTAAAGGTATAACATTCCTGATTTATAGGCCTGTCTCGTTCATTAGGGCATATAATCAAGGCAAACCCAGAAGAAACTGCTTCAAAACTATCTATAGATAGATACAGAAGATCCGAGAAACCACTGTGGTATATAGAGAAAATGTTCAGAGGGGTCCATACTTCCCTTGTTACAAAATGTTTGCTTCGAAATCTAAAAAGAAATGCAGCCATAACCGTTTATCCAGCATCTGTTATTGTATTTAATTTTAAACGGAATACGCATGGTGATTATAAGCTATTTCCTTTCGTTCCAACCCGTTTTACTATACCACTTGTAATAATCATATGTGTTGGTCTTTTTCTAAATAGACTAAATTAAGATATTTGGTTAAACTCCAGTGTAATGGTAATGATGATTTATTACCTGTAACCCGATATCGCTTATTGTTTCGATGCAGGAGCTGTCACAATTGGTTACTTAGATGTTACTCAATTAACACAATCTAATTGAATTAAGTAAAATCAGATTGGGTCATTTGACGAGATATTCAATCTTTAATCGTTTGAATTAGCTGTCGTTTTATAGCAACACGCCAATTTATACACATATATCCACAAATAGTGTGGTAACAAAGTTCGAATAAGCTACCATTGAATTTTTCACTCTACTTGCACACTGTGGCTTTCGTGTTTTTTAATCAATGCTGAATCACGTTTCTTCGTTTGAAACTACCGACATTCATGGAGAACAACAGAACTGTTGAAAATGACGAAATTGGAAACAAGGAAGTAATTAGCTAATTTCATCAATGAGTGTTAGATACAAAGTTAGCCTATCTAGTATGCGAAAACTCGGTCATTGCCTGTTAAGGGACCAACTCAGATGTTTGCTCTGGTAGTAATAAAAGTTAACAATTCGATATGTACAATCATTGTCATTTTATTTACAATTTCCATTTTCAAATTTTTACTTTTTAATCGCTAAATTCCCAGGTTTCCGTTATGTAACGTGTACCGATCATTTGTGTCGGACCGCACTTCTATGGGAAAGTCAGTTTATATATATCCGTAGACACAGGAATTATTTCTCGTGCACCTTGCTAGCGTAACGTGATAGTGACAAGAGTCGTTAAATGTTTCCAAGAACCCACCTGACAGTGGTATCTAAAAATACCATATCTTATTCTAGCTTTATAAATGTCTTTTTTGTACGGTTGTGAACGGTATTGGAAAGCTGTCAATAATTTAGCCTTTTGTTACTTAACAAATATATGTTATCATTTTATCAGTAGAAGGCAATTTATTTTAAAAAAGTTTGAAAGTAAAGAATCCCAATCTGTGAGGTTGTCTTTTTGAATACCGTTTATACCAATAAGAGAGTCTTATAAAAGCGAAGTACAAATACCAATTATCATTTCTAACCCATTTTTGAAATGTAGAAATTGGTGTTTGGTTCAAATTTAGAGCAGCCATAGACGACAGAGCGATAACATAAAATAACGATATTATGGTGGTGTTCGTACAATAGCATGGTTACGTAATGTATTCATAGTTGTATTCTATTCGTGATAATTGACAAGCTAACACACAACGTAAATATAACATGGACATCAACTGGGTATTGTTCATGTAGTACTTATTCCATGCATCCACATTGTTTCGGATGTACCATCATTGTTGAAGTGTGAAGGGGTATCCGCATGCAGTTCTTACACATCTACAAGCTTAATGACCTAACAATATTAGGCTATCACAGGTCGGGGTTCTGAAGACGACATTTTAAAGAAAAGATGTTCAGTATCATTTAAGTGTTTTAAAAAGTTCCTTTTCAACAAAACCTCTAATTTCTGTCAGAATACTACAATCTGATTTATTTCAGTGTTCGTCTGAAAGCTCGATATGAGTTGGTGTAAAGATGATGAGGTGAATCAATTATTGAGAGAAATCAATGTAAAACTAAATCATCTATATTTTCAAGGGCCTTCCGATTAGACACAAGTTCATTTATATCGAGATAAAAAGGTCGTTAACGCACATTTGCATTTTATAACTCTTTAAAGATAAAAACTAATTGGATAAGGATTAAACGGAGAGACTTAAGAACATGCAAACACGGGTTCAATATCGCAAGGTTTAATGATGAATGTATGTCACTAAAGCCTATGGGCGATCAAACAAACCACTCGAACATTTCAACGAATTTGTCATTAAATCATTGAGACCTCCATTAGGTCAACAGTTTTGTATACACCGTTTTTTAGTTATGTGCTGTGACGGATCAATTTGCAAATTGTTCACATACTGGCGCAATACCGCTCCTCACGCATTAGAGATATTACCACCAATCAAAGTTTCACGATAAGTCTTGATAAAAGCTCCCGAAAAACTAAAAATTCAAAGATCAAGTGTTGTCTACCTTTCTTATAATATATAAAGTTTTATTCTGGGTTCTTGTCAGAACGCCTGAATGCATGTAAATGAATGAGCATTACATGTAATAGGCCACGTTGGAAAATGGAAAGGACAGCAAAATACACACTGTCTTCAACTTGACCTCTTCACAGCCATCGATCAGTGAACTTGTGTAGCCTGTGTAGCTATCCCATGCGTGTATGTACATGTACTGGTCAGAGAGCCCGGATGTGAGGCTAAAGCAGGAGTAGCCGATAAGCCAAGACGTTTAAAACAGCTTATCCTGTAAACCCCTCACCCAATAGAGTCGTATCATTCAATCGGCGTACGTCCATGATTAAGGTATAGGCAATGTACTGCCTCAGCATCAATTCGGACGTTAAATCACTCACAAAGTTTGCAGAGGTTTCCGAATGTATTCTGGACGCCTCACCAAACTTCGAAAGCGTTTTAATATCCAAAATAATGCGGAACTACTACTACACGTAAATGATCTTCAACCATGTGTTGATGCGTTCTAATGTATTCCATAACGAACATATGTATAGTTTTCTCTAAGGCATCTCGTCACTAAATCACGACCGATTTAACTACCTGGTGCTGAAGGGGATTAACGTTATTTCCGGGCTTGTCGTTTTCTCCTTTTTCGTATTTGCTATGATTTGGGTCTTTGTTTAGAACGCTTATAAATTTGTTACCTTTTTTGCTATTAAGTACTGACGAAAAATGAAATTAGCAACAGGACAAAAAAAAGGGTACAGTTGTATTCATACTTCTTTTGTCGACAGCTAATCGTATATGAGTGTTCGCCAGTTACTGCATTTTATATAGCATAAAGTAGAAACGTTTAAACAAGAACGTACAACCTGAACTAACTCCCCGTGACATAACAATGGTTCAATGTAAAACGACCACTGTGAGAATGTTGCCATGCATCTATTCTAGACCCACGATACAGATGAGTGGCTGGTTATTGGAAACGGCGTGAGTGCCCCCTTATGTGTTTTATGTTTTGTCAAGTATTTTCAAGCAGACATGTTGGAAGTACGTCTGCGTGAGATAACTTAACTAAACATTTGCTA
The DNA here is from genome assembly GCA_947846245.1 of Cerastoderma edule. Lineage (NCBI taxonomy): Eukaryota > Metazoa > Mollusca > Bivalvia > Cardiida > Cardiidae > Cerastoderma > Cerastoderma edule. Next base: position 9,377,355 of record OX401409.1, on the reverse strand, counting down.
TGAATATGATATGGACGTTTACAAAATAGGCAATTATTGACAATGATGATGATAATGATGAAGATTCAGATAATGGTGGTTTTGATGTTCATTATGCCCGCTCATCACCAACAGCAGCCGCAGAATAACCATCAAAATCATCCCCCTAATCGTAAATGTCAGCAGCGTTTAGGAGCATGGTCTATCGTACCAGTGCACATCACTTTCAGTTTGGGTTGTACTTTTTGGAATATGATTCCCAATGATAACTAAGTTTAACGGTCAGTGCAAAAAGGGGTCATAGAAAATAGAGTACAAAAAGTTCGATTCATATTGACAGCATAAACCATATTATTTACACTTATACTGCGTTTGTCCTTTGCATGTCCTCTAAGTTTTAATTATCATTGCCAATACCTAATCAATACTGGATAGAATGAAGAACTTCCGATACTTTATTACAAATCTTTTTACTACAGAATTATGGCGACTGTATAGTTTGTATCACGCAACTACAACACGACATGTGTATTCCCTTCCGTCAAGATATTGAAAGACGAAACAACGGGTTCTATGTATCACATATTCAGCGATTTGTGATGTTCGATTTTCTTGCATACTTAAATGTGCATGTTCACAGATGTGAGGAAATTTGGAAGTTAAAAATTAATTTCTTTAAAACTACACAATAGATGCACTGTTATATGATACACACAGAAGAATATTCATTGGAAGCAAATTCGGATGGTTTTAATTCTATTATATGTGTATTTTACTATACAAACTTAGATTATTTGACGCTTTCTGAATTAATTATCCTTTCGAAACATGATGCTTTCTTTGTTTTTTGACGTGCATCGATCGCATATTGTCGGATTTATTCTATTGTATCACGATTAACTGTGCGTACATACTTTAACCTGACACTACTCATATCTATGCATTGTTGCATCTACCGCGGATGGTTAAAGGAACCATTGTGACAAAATTATACATTGCCGATAAAGTTTAAAGCAGTTTGTTACAAACGTTTCTATACAATACCATAAACAAAATGGTGTTTTGTCATGTAATTTCGGCGTCGTCTAATTTTGATAGATTTTGGATATTTTTCGTCTCATTTTTGGAAGAATTGGTCTAGCGATCATTGTGCTTAAATGAGAAAATGTCGTTACCGATGACATTTTCATTTTTATATGAAGATTTATTTTCAATACACACAATTGTCGTTTGTAAAATAATACATGTATCGTTTGCAAATTCCCTCACTTCTAAATTGATAAAGGTATTGGGGTTACAATTTTTGCCAATATTGACCGTAGAATATCAAATACTTTGATGAAGTGACAACTTACCTGCTGGTTAAGTGTATAACTGATTTATTGTAATGGTTATATCAGAATTAGATGTGAAAAGACAAAACGTCAGTGTCAAACCAAACTTAGAAATATCCCTGTACTATTTTTCATATGTGGCATATTTATACCTTAGCGCAATATACTGGCGTGTTATAGCGAATGATCCAGACGTAGATGTTTCATTCTACACACAATTAAAGGTCGGAACATCCTAGCTATGTATGGATTGTTGGTTGTTCTTTGACAGACGTATTGTTCAAGCAATAATGGTGGTACAACAACTATGTTCTTTTGGCATCATTTCCTATGTATTAAACGCATATTGATTAAAATTAAAAGATGGAAGATTTTGTGCATAGGAAACTTAAAAACAAAAAAGGGTTTGAATGATTGTCCTATACATTAAACTATATTTCTTATGAGCTCCTTCTTTGTTTGAAAGCCCAGCCCGCGTAATATCATGCACACGTATAATAATGTCGCTAACATGTAAATGACCCTAACATGCAGTACGAGACATGTTACACCATTCTGCCTGATAGTATGCCTCAAGCACTCCGATAAGTACGGCATTTATCGCCTTTCATGCATTCTTAAAAACCTAAGATATGCATTCATGCGATTGTAAAGAAATACTCTTCGATTGTTGGAGACGGCTAAAGAAATGAATGGGGCTGATGATCAAATGATAATCTGTAACGACACATTTTTGTTAGCTGAATGAAGAATGTTTAACATTTTCTTTTCTCTTAAGTCGTTTTGACATTTTTTCAAAAGAACAGTCGAGAAACATTTAAAGCATTTATGGAGCTGCTCATTTTGACCAATCTTATTTCTGACACAATATTTTCTTTACGACAGTTCCAAGGAGATTGTCTGTTACTAATTAAATAAAACTAAACTATATTATACCCAATGATGGAAATGAGGAAATTGAATGAATTTCTTTCTGTTTTGAAATTCACAGATAACTCTTAAAATCACTTCGTTGAACCGAGTGTATGTACCGGTCTCGTTAAAATGAAATGGGATATTAGACTTTGACAATGTCGATTAGCGCAGACAACACGCACCTATGGTACCCAATCGCGTGTTTACACGTAGTTATTCACTAGGGAGGGGCCGTTACTTGGGACAGTGCGTGTATTGTACGTTATTAACGTCTCAAATAGATGACGTCATCAAACCATGACGTTACACAGTCGATATTGTCTGAATCAAGGTAGGTATAACACCCATCGTAACATCAATCTAACACCAGGATTAACGAGATTGTGCATCCCTCTAACTCCATGCAGAAGTGAGAAACCTTCATGCAACCTAATCATCGCCCCATTCCGTCTTCGAAACATGACTATAAATACCATTGAATTGCTTATTTCAAGGTCAGATACTTTAATTTTTCTAAAACCAGTATGTCTTTATATAATAAAATGACAGCAAACTGCATAAGCCTAGAGAATTGATACGGATTTAAACACGTTCATAGCTGTTTGTTTAAGATATAGAGCATTTGTGTAGCAAATATAGTTTAAACGTTTTTTTTTTGTTTAAAAAAGATTGATTATTCATTTTTTTTTCGGGTGAAATTAAAAGAATGTGAGCGACGCTTGGACCCATACACGAGGTGATTAACACTCATGTTCACGTGACGTTAGCATGGTGCGTCAACGAGCAATTGAAAGGGTGAAGAACCTCAGGATTGTTTATAAAAACTGAACTCCACCAAAACACTGAAAGGCGCAAAACCTCTTACCACAATGTCTTGCGGTGATTGTCGTGCAATTAAAAAAGAAAGAATAAACGATTGCGAATTATTAAGTTTGTATACTATGCATTGGTGATTCTCTATGTTAGGTTAGGGTGATGAAAGTATGTGTGTGTATATGCGGACAAATTAGACATATAATCAGATACCCCGTCCACCTGATGTCCCGTAGGTAAGCTGGTCCGGGACGGCGTTTTATGGTTCACCATTGGATAATAAACACGCAGTATTGGTTTGTAATGGAATTGATGTGTGCAATATCTAAAACAGCCTTTCAACGATAGGTCAATACTGTCACTGTATACACAGTGTATCAATCAACGGTATGTGTCCCCCCATTTCGAGTATTACACAGAATCGTAGTGGATCTTTGTCACGCTACCAATCGGACTGCACACTGCCAAATAATGACAGACAATGATTGTCTAGCTTGGCCAAAACTACTCTAAAGGATACATGTCTCTATGTAATACCACTCCTCTCACGTGGTGTCTGTTTTCTGTGCATTGTGGTAATAAATCTCCCCGTAGTTACTACTCATTGTACCTCATAAATCACCAACAAATCTGCTTACAGAAAACTTGAATTCTGCTGACATTTACAAAATGGGAACTGAAATGCATTTAGAAGCAATAAAATGTGCATATTTTAACCTTATATGGAATACACAGTGCTGAAAGACGAAATGCTACATCTGAAAAAGTATCAGTTTAGGTTCACCGTACAACTGGAAGCCATTGGAAAGTTAGCATTTCCCATTATGCTTGGTATAGAATTTATAACTTCTTGGAATTGAAATACTCATAGCAAGGTGAAAATTCATTATATGTTTTAGTATGACAACCTGTTTTTATTTCGGAATTTTACAAAGATGTTATTATCTTTCAAACGGATTAACGTATGTTGACAGTTGGCATACGGTATTCCTCTTGTGACCAAATGCATCCTAATCAATGTGACAGACAGTCCTCTCTTCCGGAAAAGTTGATTTCTAACTTCTACTGTTACATATTGCTAGTATTAGATAACCTGGTAGATTATTGATGTATTTTATGTAAGGCCGGATATACAATAAATAATCTTACGTTATGTGTTCAATGCCTTTTACTGTACATAAGTATTCTCTAGGGATACATGAACGCATATTATCATGCTTTGTTCAGGTTTGATAGTTCTGCTTTTATATTCGGGTGACACTTCTGGAAATATTACACCGCACGATTTGCGAATATCTGCATGCAAGAAACTCTAAATTACTTGATATTTCTTATGGATCTACTTGTATTTCCTAAACAACGTGCCATGATTTTCGAATAAGTACGGATAGATGCGCATTTAGACGTAATAAAAGTGTCACCGAGTATATCATAATGTTGATATCGACCCGAACAAGAATCAAATTACCCGCGACAATGCATCTTACAGGCCATTTAATGCATTCGTATCAACATCTCATTTGTATATGTTGTTGCCAATATCGCAGTGCTTGCGTTTTACATGAGAAACACATCGGTACGGTTCGAATCTTTATTGCATAGGCAGATAAAGTCAAGTCCCACCTGACTTAAATCCTCCCCACATATTGCATTAGACAACATGATATGCTAAATGTGCAATTAATATCTGTATTGCATGCGATCGTTGTTTGAGGGCGTTAAGGCCTCGTCGGTTGCTTAAAGACATCTGATATATGTCATGATGTATATGTATTTGTCCAATTAAGCAATTGTCCCCGACCTCGAGTGTGCTGTACAAATATATATCCCCTTAGTATTTGCAAATGATTTTTTTTCTCCAATCAAACAACTGAGAGCATGTCAAAGATGATTGATGATGAGCTTTTTTGAGGAGAGGGGATCTTTTTAACCTGTTTATGCTGCTAAAGATTAAACACCGCGTGTGGCCAATGGTAAAATATGGGCACGGTGAAATGAAAAAGAAATTGATATTTCGCAAAACTTGATTTACTCCCGACAACAGGAAATGCATTCTCTTTATCTAATTTTAAATGTGGCCCAAACTATTTCAAAATGGATTAGCTCCGTGTTTCTTTTACAACTTCTTATAATAGGAACATTCGCATTACCAACTGCTTTTCTTCTTTTCTAGTCCGCACACGTCTGCTATGGATACTTATTTGACCTTAAAGCCTCAAGAACATTGTGCTCGTGAATTGTTCTCCATACTGTAGTTCGAAAAGTTTCTGATTGGCAAATATATACATACGAGGCTGACAGTTCTATGTGTTTGTTAATTTGATTTTTGTTTATATCAATAAGTTTAATCCAGTCGTGACGGTTCTAATGATTCAGTCACTATATGGCGTTTTGAAAAGTCCTTAAAAATCCCGTGTAGACGATTATTTTGAAATATAGTCTCCAGACTGACTAACAGAGTATTCACGGGTTTACATAGCAATATGTAAGTTTGGTAATCTGGCTTTTTTCATCTATGTTTTGCAAGGCATTTTAAAATAATTGAAAGAAAATAACGATACGAAACAAAATGCAAGTATGTCGAAATATAAAAAACCTCTGCGATGATATCAACGCATCATTAACCCCATTGTTCTGTATGTGAATGTGTGAATGGTACAACTACGAGCAACAGCTGACGATAAGAAACACTCTGTATGACCATAGGTGGTCACCTGCTGGACAAAAGGAAAACACTCTGTATGACCATAGGTGGTCACCTGCTGGACAAAAGGAAATCACTCTGTATGACCATAGGTGGTCACCTGCTGGACAAAAGGAAATCATAGGTGGTCACCTGCTGAACAAAAGGAAATCACTCTGTATGACCATAGGTGGTCACCTGCTGGACAAAAAGAAATCACTCTGTATGACCATAGGTGGTCACCTGCTGGACAAAAGGAAATCACTCTGTATGACCATAGGTGGTCACCTGCTGGACAAAAGGAAATCACTCTGTATGACCATAGGTGGTCACCTGCTGGACAAAAGGAAAACACTCTGTATGACCATAGGTGGTCACCTGCTGGACAAAAGGAAATATAACTCATGATGAGCATTTTGTCCATTTGTCACATCAGCTTCTAAAGACGTATGCAGAAGATGCGTCAAAGTAAAGTACACACGGTCTTGTCGTAACCGACCGTTCGTAAACTGTGTGTGAACGGTTATATGGTCATAAGCTAGTTTAATACTGGACACAAAACATTTAGAAAACTCCGACTGGAGCTTTCTGAAAGTCTTGAGTCTGTGTTAAACCGTTAGTTGTCTTTAATACAAGGAATGCGTCTTCTTTATGAGCGTCTCTTAAAACACTATTGACATCATGTAGGAAGGGGCTAAAATGTTGCTTTCATATAAAGGGACTACCAGCTTAGTAAAGAATGCATTAACATGGGAAAAGCCGGTCCTGACTTCCTGTAGAATTTACGTCCTGCATTAAAGAAATCGATTTTGTTTCATTATATTATTCTCTAGATAAGGGTGGGCGCAGGATACACGTGTGCATCTCACATAAAGCCCAGTATACGTCGACACTCGACGCTCGGTTACATTGACTATGGGGAAATTAACGTCTCTTTCAACCCCTGCCATAAGAGGTCAACGGCGGGCCGGGCTTTTCCCTTATTGGGTAACGCATATTTTCGAATTGTTTGTGATGGCATTCTATTTGATACCTCATAGATGTCCTTTCTTCCTTATTGCATTTTGAAATGTCACATATTACATCATATAATAATCCCAAGTTTTCAGAGGCCCGGGTAAAAGGCGTATTCAATCAAATACATGAAGCCCTTTATTGTTGGGATTAAACATACTCTTGTCAACGAGAATAATCCGAAGCGTCCAACAAACTAGAATTTACATATCTATTGATGAACAAATCTATTAAAGTGATCCAGAGAGTTCTTCATCTAGTTCTCGTGGGGTTTACTATGACATAATGATTTCAAAATGTTGTGTGAATTCTTTTTGTGAATTGAAACATAGCATACGTCTTATTCTTTTCATGTCGTTGTGCATTCGTATACATATATTATGTAAATAAAAAGCTTAACAACTAAATCGCACCTGTTGATTTATCATTTGTCTGACGTAAGACTTCATGATTCCGTAATATATGTTAAACCGTCGTTCAACCTTACCTTGGGCGATCACTCTTGAAAACTTCATGATTCCGTAATATATGTTAAACCGTCGATCAACCTTACCTTTGGCGATCACTCTTGAAAACTTCATGATTCCGTAATATATGTTAAACCGTCGATCAACCTTACCTTGGGCGATCACTCTTGAACGGTTATTATGTGTGATGCTATCTTAAGACCGGACACACGTCATTCGGGTAACTCGAACGTTCGTAATGACATGTTTGCGTTTTAAACAGTTAGTTGTGTTAAACAACCCAATTCCGTGTCCGCTTACGTTGGTCGCTTAATGCAGTATTGACTTTTAAACAATTACTATGCGTCAAAGTGGTGTCAAGGAAGATTGAAGTACAGACGCCAGAGGGCCTAGAGATGATCTAAAAACGACTTACAAAGCGAGCAGAGTAACCTATGATGAAAAAGATGATTGTGTGTCACAAACAGATATTGACAAGTACATTTGTATGGTACAATGGTTTCGAGTCTGTCTCGGAAAAAAGGGGAAACAGCTCTTAATAACCTTTAGTCATTTGAACGGTTTCATTTTAAACCTGTCGCACAAGCTGAATTGAGAACATGATTCAATGGCAAATACGAAAAGTCGGTTAGAGATTGTCATATGAAAAATGGCCTTTCTAATAATCTTAATTTTAAAATTGGAAGGGGTAGTCCTTGTATCATTCAATTAATAAAAGAAAATGTTAACAGGACAAAACATACTTGTGAAATTTGACACCCGTATACGGTCAAAGTATTTGAACAGCAATGGTTATCGACAAAGGCGAACAACTTGACCTTTTTCCAAATATGTTAATTTGTGTTTGGTCCATATTAAAAACGACAGCAGAGGACAAATTATCGTAAAAACAGAAGACACTTTAACAGGTTATTTAAAAAAACATTATGCCAAAGGAATAAATTGCTCATTCCTATGTCACATACTTCTTCAGGAGAAGTGTCAGAGATGATTATTCTAGACTAAGTGGCCAATTGGTTCTATACTCGTACTGTAAATAACGAAGGGGATTGGTAGGGTGGAGAGACAGTCTTCGTGTGGGTCATAGCATCATGGCGTAAACACGTCGACTTACACATGGGCGATAATTTGTATGTTCCGTTTCCAGGTTGGTAATTGGAGTGTTAGAAGGGTATTACCTTCCCCCCACGATAGGCAGACACAATGGCAGACACAGTATGGATTAGTCAATGAACTGGGGCAAGTTCGTCCTGAGCGAGTTATGCACGTTTTCACATACGAACTACCGAAAGTCGAGTTTGACTCCCGAATGACAAACAGGCGAAGAACAATGGTGGACTTTGGATTCTTCGATACTCACTTTAATGTTTTTATCGATTTTGTAATGAATACATGGTTATTCAGTTGAACTGAATGTAATGTGATTGTCTTATTTTTATTTTACATCACAAGAAAAGCCGAGGTCGATGCGATCAATAATCCTGGTACTGATCATTAATCCTGGTACTGATCACTTTGTCAAGGATGTAGCTTCGCGACCATTTTTCTTTGCACAAAAACACTACCGCACCTAATTAATTTAAGTTGTAAAAAAAACTGGCAAACATAATAGTGGATTTTGTGAATCGTTTACCCCTTTTGGAAATGTTTGCGTTGACTGTGAAACGAATACACCGACATCATGTACATCTAATCAAACGTGCTGACTATGTATGATTGACACTTTACACCATTTCAAGAGCATTACTTTCGTATAACGTACCCCTTTTGTCAAACCCCTTTTTCTCCTTAATCATCAAAGGTATGTAATTTATGACATACAGAAGAGATACCGTGTGCTATACCTTTGATACAAAAAGATTAACACAATTTGGCCAGGGCCGCGCGTTCTCAAGTTTGTGTCAAGGATGCGCGACCATATTGTAAACCCAAGTATTTTATCCGTTTGTTTCAGTACTTTATTTTATGAACTTATAACCACGACCAGACGCAGTGGTCCTGCTCATTGTTTTGTTGTGGCCCGACAAGGCGTATATTTGCGTTAGGATTTAAGGGACCGGTCTCCATTCGAGTGGGCTTTATTCATTGTTAAACTATCAAGTGCTCTTTAAATACAACTCATACAGTAGTCAGTTTGAAGAAAAAGTCGAACACCTTAAGATATCCCGACAGGATTCGCCCCTTACGTTGCAAGCAAATTTTTCCACGGATAGGTTATCATGTATGTATCGTCAACTCCTGGTGATAAAGTACCGGGACCAATAACAGGTGCGCTTACCAGCACGGAATGACTGATTTACTGTCCAATAGAACCAACTGACACATGTCCCTTTTGCTTCTGTTAACCCTTTATTGTGGGTAGGCATTGTAAACGTCTCTGTCAAGCGATTCTAATGAATACCAACAACATAGGATTTATCAAATAAATTCTTATAAATAAATCCTGCGTGTAAAAGTTTCTCATTCGCCTCCTGTTCTCACCGTTAATCAGATTTTCACACGTCTGAAAAACTATTCTAAATTTAAGTGCCGACAGTGTTTGAAAGCAACAGAATGAGACAAGTGTTTTTTTACAATGATTTCTCTATGAAATATTTGGTATCGACATAAATGAACAATTTTTAGAAATTAAACGTCCATGGCAATTTGTCTCGTGTCAGAGTGAATAATGGCGCCTCATATTCATGAAGAAATGCATTACTTTATGGTAACGTAGCAAGTTTTCAATCTTCCAAAAACGGTTTTCAGATAAGATAATAAGATAAATTAACCTTTAATCTATCATGTTTTTCCCACCAAACCAGAGCAGATCAAACGTATTGTGCAGTTGACCATTGAAGTTCCATGATAGTTGGTTAAATCGAGTGTTCAAGGCAAGATTATAGTAAGTTCCTTACAATAGAGAACGACAGACTATCAGTTAACTCCAGAAATAATTACGAATATGACACGGTCTGTTGTTAATCAAGGACGTGGTTATATCAATTTGCAAAGAAATTTGGTAAAAGAAAGCCTATAATTCATTCAATGATAGATGCGATACAAATATTTACGAAATCCACATATCAAATCAGATAAGGATATAATCAAAGGCTAACTTATAAAATGCATGTATTTCCAAATTAATACTAATTTGCAAGAAAGAAAATGAAGTATAATTAGAAAGTTCAGTTCTGCGTTAAGCCAAATCAAAAAAGGCTACTAACTCGGGTGATCCAGACTCTAGTTATTTCTACGCCATATCGCCCGGACAGACAGCCTACAAACCCAGAACAAATAACAGACCCTAGTAATGATTCCGCAATGACTCACCAGCTTATTCTGGTTACCTCCTCTTTCAATTTAGTGGGGGATAATACGTCCGTTTTACTGCGTCTCGACAGAGTTGCAATATTAAATATGTGGGAAAGCAATGCAACGTACCGGGGACATGCATTGCGAAAAGTTCACATGTACACACACTTCAATATTGGGTAAGCGGCACAGCGTACTTGGGTCTTCTTTGCCTCATTGACATTTTAAGTGCCTTCACCTTTACGAATGGCGACCATTACGTGTCACTCTCTACCTGAGTATCGTTCCCACTAAACCCACACAGTAATGGGAGGAACGAACGATAACTCTGGGCTTGATATTCATCACGTTTTCGTTGATCGGTATATATATATATATATATATATTGTAGAAGTTACAAAAGAACTGCCCCGTTCGATGCAATCCTCTACCTCATATCCACATTCGCGATGAACCTAAATTGACGTATAATGTATGTAAACTGCAAAAACGGTTGTGCATCCGAAATGCTGAGGAACGATTACATGTACAAATCATGAAGCCATCACTGAAGAGAATGGTCTAATTAGTATGATTAATGAAAGTGTACTTTTGATTTTAAGACGTTGTTCCAGAGAAGTGACTCCAACACCAAGTTTATAAGAAAATTTCATTATAAAAAATGCGGACGAAAAATGTTTAAATAAAAGAAGAATTGACAACAATGAATGATATTGCAGAACTGGCCGCATCTGGTTTTAATCTTTGGAAATTTAAGTCGTTTTCAACGGTTTTTGATAATATTGCAGACGTCACAGCGTCCATTAACGCTTCTCCCATTTCGAGCCTGGAACTGAAAAGTGTATGGTTTATCATGGTTTGTCTGAAATCAAACCCAAAACCAGTAAGGTCGTTTCTTTAGGCCCCCATTGATACATTTTTCACACGTGCACTTTCTATATTATGTACTGGTCACTCTTTTTCAGGTTTCGACAGAAAAGGTTTGCTGCTAGACGGAATAAGCAGTAGAACCTGACAATGAAGAGATTCAAAGGTAATTATATACTTTTAGTTCTAACAACTGGTTCTTATCTATTAATGTCAAAACGTTGTTTGCGCCTGTTATGTCCTTCATGATTTACATAGCACTATGATAAGCTACCCACATCACCAAATTGTTACACATGTATGTGATTGTTATTATGTATAATTTTGCTATTCTTATATCTTCTCATAGGGATGAAAAATATGAATTGAAATTACTCTTCCTTCATAGGGCCTCATTTTTGACGAAAGTAATGCAAACAACGTTAAAGGAGTTGTTCACAGAAGAGGAAAAATCAAAGTTAAAAGACAAAGTTAAATGAAACAATGCAAGTAACCTCATATCTGTTAACAAGCACCTTTAGCGACGACTGTGCCGAAAGGATAAATTACTCACAGTCCTAATTTATCATCTTTTCACAATGCATTTTGTCTAATGCAACAAAGGTTATTTATCTGTCTACTATTGTTTTAAAGTTGGACTAGGCGCATATTGTATTATGGAGAATGGGTTATTATACAAAACATGATAAACGGTATCGACAAGTATATCTTCTCTGTATACATTACATTATCTCAATGATTGACATCACTACCCTGTATGCATGATACTACTTACATGTACACCAGGGGAGAGAACTCTCTCAAATTGAACGTTCTATCAAAGTGTTTTCTGTTCGATTCGAAATGGAATGTAGAGAGTTATCGAAATTGAAGATTGATTTGAACAGGAGAACCATATCAAGATTGGCGAGTCATCAAATGTTTTCCCCATTATCTTTCAGTTCATTTTCTGACAGGGAATTATTCTATAATACTTTGCAAAATGAAATCTTCGGACTAACATAGAAGAATATTTAAAAAAAAAAAAAAAAAAAAAAAAAGATTAACAAATCGATTCGTGATAAAGGAACTGATGATTGTAGTACGTGTACCAACAGTTATTAATTGAGATGCTCTATGGAAAAGACTGTAATCTGCATAATAAGAATAACAACTCATTATGACTATGTTTTTCATTTCTTTGTTTATCTGTTTGTATCTGCACCGGGGTTACCAAATTAAAATAAAATACCGGTCTTTCACCAGGGGCCTCTCTCACATTGATACGTAACAATCAGTTTGTGTTTACAAATGGTCGTTACCCTTAATTCTTCAAGGTAACTTTGTTTTTGTGAAAGAAAAAGACAGACGTTTAAAACTCTGTTAAATATTTACATGTAGGATTCATGAGTACTATTTTTCCTATTTTTGTTTTCATTCACGAGGAAACCTATCGTTCGAACCATTGGGAAACAAATCCTAGATTATAATCAGAAACATTTGGTCACTGTCTTTGTGTGTTGGTATACTCTTTGGCCTCACTTCTAAAGTTTGACTTTTCGAGGCCTTAGATTTTTTTCAACCCGTTCCTTTCCTTTTCCCGACTACCAACAAAGCCTTGCACAACGCAATCATGGTTCCATCTGTCTATAATATAGGTAGACGTGTTCTAATTTGTTATGTCATACAGATGTTACAATGGGCTTTTTTGTTTACCAAATCTGTGCACATTGACTGATTATGGTAGAAATCAAAGACATAGATAACATGTTATCTATGTCTCTGTAGAAATGTATACAGTTAGACGAAAAGGTTTATTTATCAACTCTTTCTAGAGAAAAAAGGGAGACAATTCTTGATACGACAGTTATAGACATATTCCTCGCTTTACAAGAGTGGCCTCCCTTGGAACCTCATGTCCCGAACATCAACAATGACGATATTCAAAAATAACTTTAAGAAGGCTCTGCATGTCAAATGATCGAGTTCTCGGTTAACCCGTTACACGTTGCCATACCTTTTTGAAATTGGACAGAACATTTAGATATAAAGAGAGAATCATGGCAGTTTATTGCCATACTAGTACGGTAAGATTATTAACCACATTATCGGCGTGTACCTGAACACTCCCAACAACGTTATTTGTCTTGTCTGTCTGTTCACTTGTTCAATCTCCCAGGCTACCTTCGGCTACTGATTTGTATTGGTGTATCCTCCTCATTCGTAGAGGTTATCTCCTTTTGTAAAAGCGCTCTTCACACTTGTTTGTTTACGAAAAAAGATCAAAGCATGCGAGTGCACCTGCAGTGCTAAGGGTCAACTATTGTTTGATGCCACAATCTAATCTCAGGTCTGGACATCACCTACTTTGCTGAAATGTTTCTTACTTTGCCTTGTTTCAAGGTTTGCGTTTCTCATCTAGTCATATGATGCACCTTACGCAGTCACCATTGGTATTGTCTTTGTAAACTTGAATCATTCAACTAAGTAGCCATTCGTATCGATAGACATATTAACATTTTATTCAAGTCGGTATTTATATTTAGATGCCGTCATTTAAAAAAAATCTGAACGAATTTTCGCTTTTTCGTGATAGAAGTATGTCTACTTATGCAGAACAAATGAGAAACGACGTGTGTAACAAGACACATAACGTGGTGTATGATACCTCCAGCAAGACATTTATTTACAGGAGTTAATGATCACGTTTATGTGTCAGTAATAGATTTAAGAAAAAAGAACCAATTCAGGAAGGGAACACGTCTCTCATTTTTCTTCATTATCTAAATCACCATTCTAGAATTAAAACAAAACACGTGTAAACAAAAAAATGATAAAGTTCGTGTAGATAATATAAGGATCATGTGAAGGTAAAACAATATAATTTGAAATGATTCTTTTTTCAGGTTGTCAACAATGGGTGTGGATAGCATTAGGGATGCAGATATTAGTGGTTATATCGACAGCATCTGCACTCACAAATACAAGTATTACAACAACCACTGGTACTGCAACAACCACTAGTACTCCAACAACCACTAGTACTCCAACAACCACTAGTACTCCAACAACCACAAGTACTGCAACAACCACAAGTACTGCAACAACCACTAGTACTCCAACAACCACTAGTACTCCAACAACCACTGGTACTGCAACAACCACTAGTACTCCAACAACCACTAGTACTCCAACAACCACAAGTACTGCAACAACCACAAGTAATCCAACAACCACTGGTACTGCAACAACCACTAGTACTGCAAAAACCACTAGTACTCCAACAACCACTAGTACTCCAACAACCACCAGTACTCCGACAACAACAAGTACTGCAACAACCACTAGTACTCCAGAAACCACTAGTACTCCAACAACCACAAGTACTCCGACAACAACTAGTAATGCAACAACCACTAGTACTCCAACAACCACTAGTACTCCAACAACCACAAGTACTCCGACAGCAACTAGTACTGCAACAACCACTAGAACTCCAACAACCACTAGTACTCCAACAACCACTAGTACTCCAACAACCACGAGTACTCCAACAACCACTAGTACCCCAACAACCACAAGTACTCCAACAACCACTAGTACTCCAAAAACCACTAGTACTCCAACAACCACTAGTACTCCAACAACCACAAGTACTCCAACAACAACTAGTACTGCAACAACCACTAGTACTCCAACAACCACTAGTACTCCAACAACCACAAGTACTCCAACAACAACTAGAACTGCAACAACCACTAGTACCCCAACAACCACGAGTACTCCGACAACCACTAGTACTGCAACAACCACTAGTACCCCAACAACCACAAGTACTCCAACAACCACTAGTACCCCAACAACCACCAGTACTCCAACAACAACTAGTACTCCAACAACCACTAGTACTCAAACAACCACTAGTACTCCAACAACCACTAGTACTCCAACAACCACTAGTACTCCAACAACCACTAGTACTCCAACAACCACTAGTACTCCAACAACCACGAGTACTCCAACAACCACTAGTACCCCAACAACCAACTCCACAACCACTAGTACTCCAAAAACCACTAGTACTCCAACAACCACTAGTACTCCAACAACAACTAGTACTGCAACAACCACTAGTACCCCAACAACCACTAGTACTCCAACAACCACAAGTACTGCAACAACCACTAGTACCCCAACAACCACAAGTACTCCAACAACCACTAGTACCCCAACAACCACCAGTACTCCAACAACAACTAGTACTCCAACAACCACTAGTACTCAAACAACCACTAGTACTCCAACAACCACTAGTACTCCAACCACCACTAGTACTCCAACAACCACTAGTAATCCAACAACCACTAGTACTCCAACAACTACAAGTACTCCAACAACCACAAGTACTCCGACAACAACTAGTACTGCAATAACCACTAGTACTCCAACCACCACTAGTACTCCAACAACCACTAGTACTCCAACAACCACAAGTACTCCGACAACAACTAGTACTCCAACAACCACTGGTACTCCAACAACCACAAGTACTCCAACAACTACAAGTACTCCGACAACAACTAGTACTCCAACAACCACTAGTACTCCAACAACCACTAGTACTCCAACAACCACCAGTACTCCGACAACAACTAGTACTCCAACAACCACAAGTACTCCAACAACCACCAGTACTCCAACAACCACTAGTACTCAAACAACCACGAGTACTCCAACAACTACAAGTACTCCGACAACAACTAGTACTCCAACAACCACTAGTACATCAACAACCACTAGTACTCCAACAACCACAAGTATTCCAACCACCACAAGTACTCCAACAACCACTAGTACTCCAACAACCACTAGTACTCCAACAACCACTAGTACTCCAACAACCACTAGTACTCCAACAACAACTAGTACTCCAACAACCACTAGTACTCCAACAACAACTAGTACTCCAACCACCACTAGTACCCCAACAACCACAAGTACTCCAACAACCACCAGTAGTCCAACAACCACTAGTACTCCAACAACCACGAGAACTCCAACAACCA
This sequence comes from Cerastoderma edule, assembly GCA_947846245.1. Lineage (NCBI taxonomy): Eukaryota > Metazoa > Mollusca > Bivalvia > Cardiida > Cardiidae > Cerastoderma > Cerastoderma edule. Next base: position 9,360,944 of record OX401409.1, on the reverse strand, counting down.
CAAGTACTCCGACAACAACTAGTACTGCAACAACGACTAGTACTCCAACAACCACTAGTACTCCAACAACCACAAGTACTCAGACAACAACTAGTACTGAAACTACCACTAGTACTCCAACAACCACTAGTACTCCAACAACCACTAGTACTCCAACAATCACAAGTACTCCAACAACCACTAGTAATCCAACAACCACAAGTAATCCAACAACCACTAGTACTCCAACAACCACTAGTACTCCAACAACCACTAGTACTCCAACAACCACTAGTACTCCAACAACCACTAGTACTCCAACAACCACAAGTACTCCAACAACCACTACTCTAACAACCACTAGTACTCCAACAACCACAAGTACAGCAACAACCACTAGTACTCCAACAACTACTAGTACTCCAACAACCACAAGTACTCCGACAACAACTAGTACTCCAACAACCACAAGTACTCCAACAACAACTAGTACTCCAACAACCACAAGTACTCCGACAACAACTAGTACTCCAACAACCACTAGTACTCCAACAACCACAAGTACTCCGACAACAACTAGTACTCCAACAACCACAAGTACTCCAAGCACCACAAGTACTCCAACAACCACAAGTACTCCAACTACCACTAGTACTCCAACAACCACAAGTACTCCAACAACCACTAGTACTCCAACAACCACTAGTACTCCAACAACCACAAGTACTCCAACAACCACTAGTACTCCAACAACCACAAGTACTCCAACAACCACTAGTACTCCAACAACCACTAGTACTCCAACAACCACTAGTACTCCAACAACCACTAGTACTCCGACAACAACTAGTACTCCAACCACCACTAGTACCCCAACAACCACAAGTACTCCAACAACCACAAGTACTCCAACAACCACAAGTACTCCAACAACCACTAGTACTCTAACAACCACAAGTACTCCAACAACCACAAGTATTCCAACCACCAGAAGTACTCCAACAACCACTAGTACTCCAACAACCACTAGTACTCCAACAACCACTAGTACTCCAACAACAACTAGTACTCCAACAACCACAAGTACTCCAACAACCACAAGTTCTCCAACAACCACTAGTACTCCAACAACCTTAAGTACTCTAACAACCACAAGTACTCCAACAACCACTAGTACTCCAACAACCACTAGTACTCCAACAACCACTAGCACTCCAACCACCACAAGTACTCCAACAACCACAAGTACTCCAACTACCACTAGTACTCCAACAACCACAAGTACTCCAACTACCACTAGTACTCCAACAACCACAAGTACTCCAACAACCACAAGTACTCGAACAACCACTAGTACTGCAACAACCACTAGTACTGCAACAACCACTAGTACTGCAACAACCACTAGTACTCCAACAACCACTAGTACTACAACAACCACTAGTACTTCAACAACCACTAGTACTCCAACAACCACTAGTACTGCAACAACCACTAGTACTCCAACAACCACTAGTACTGCAACAACCACAAGTACTCCAACAACTACTAGTACTCCAACAACCACAAGTACTCCAACAACCACTAGTACTCCAACAACCACAAGTACTCCAACAACCACTAGTACTCCAACTACCACTAGTACTCCAACAACCACAAGTACTCCAACAACCACTAGTACTCCAACAACCACAAGTACTCCAACAACCACTAGTACTCCAACTACCACTAGTACTCCAACAACCACTAGTACTGCAACAACCACTAGTACTGCAACAACCACTAGTACTGCAACAACCACTAGTACTCCAAAAACCACTAGTACTACAACAACCACTAGTACTCCAACAACTACTAGTACTCCAACAACCGCAAGTACTCCAACAACCACTAGTAATCCAACAACCACTAGTACTCCAACAACCACTAGTACTCCAACAACCACAAGTACTCCAACAACCACTAGTACTCCAACAACCACAAGTACTCCAAAAACCACTAGTACTCCAACAACCACAAGTACTCCAACAACCAAAAGTACTCCAACAACCACAAGTACTCCAACAACCACTAGTACTACAACAACCACAAGTACTCCAACAACTACTAGTACTACAACAACCACTAGTACTCCAACAACCACTAGTACTCCAACAACCACTAGTACTCCAACAACCACTAGTACTCCAACAACCACTAGTACTCCAACAACCACAAGTACTCCAACAACCACAAGTACTCCAACAACCACTAGTACTCCAACAACCACTAGTACCCCAACAACCACAAGTACTCCAACAACCACCAGTACTCCAACAACCACTAGTACTCCAACAACCACGAGTACTCCAACAACCACAAGTACTCCGACAACAACTAGTACTGCAACAACGACCAGTACTCCAACAACCACTAGTACTCCAACAACCACAAGTACTCCAACAACTACAAGTACTCCAACAACCACCACTCTAACAACCACTAGTACTCCAACAACCACTAGTACTCCAACAACCACAAGTACAGCAACAACCACAAGTACTCCAACAACCACAAGTAATCCAACTACCACACGTACTCCAACAACCACAAGTACTCCGACAACAACTAGTACTGCAACAACCACTAGTACTCCAACAACCAAAAGTATTCCAACCACCACTAGTACTCCAAGAACCACTAGTACTCCAACCACCACTAGTACCCCAACAACCACAAGTACTCCAACAACCACCAGTACTCCAACAACCACTAGTACTCCAACAACCACGAGTACTCCAACAACCACAAGTACTCCGACAACAACTAGTACTGCAACAACGACTAGTACTCCAACAACCACTAGTACGCCAACAACCACAAGTACTCCGACAACAACTAGTACTGCAACAACCACTAGTACTCCAACCACCACTAGTACTCCAACAACCACAAGTTTTCCAACCACCACAAGTACTCCAACAACCACTAGTACTCCAACAACCACTAGTACTCCAACCACCACTAGTACTCCAACAACCACAAGTACTCCAACAACCACAAGTACTCCGACAACCAAAAGTACTCCAACAACTACTAGTACTCCAACAACCACAAGTACTCCAACAACCACTAGTAATCCAACAACAACTAGTACTCCAACAACCACTAGTACTCCAACAACCACTAGTACTCCAACAACCACTAGTACTCCAACAACCACTAGTACTCCAACAACCACTAGTACTCCAACAACCACTAGTACTCCAACAACCACAAGTACTCCAACAACCACTAGTACTCCAACAACCACAAGTACTCCAACAACCACTAGTACTCCAACAAGCACAAGTACTCTAACAACCACTAGTACTCCGACAACCACAAGTACTCCAACAACCACTAGTACTCCAACAACCACAAGTACTCCAATAACCACTAGTACTCCAACAACCACTAGTACTCCAACAACCACTAGTACTCCAACAACCACTAGTACTCCGACAACTACAAGTACTCCAACAACCACAAGTACTCCAACCACCACTAGTACTCCAACAACCACAAGTACAGCAACAACCACTAGTACTCCAACAACTACTAGTACTCCAACAACCACAAGTACTCCAACAACCACTAGTAATCCAACAACCACTAGTACTCCAACAACCACTAGTACTCCAACAACCACAAGTACTCCAACAACCACTAGTACTCCAACAACTACTAGTACTCCAACAACCACTAGTACTCCAACAACCACTAGTACTCCAACAACCACTAGTACTCCAACAACCACTAGTACTCCAACAACCACAGTACTCCAACAACCACTAGTACTCCAACAACCACAAGTACTCCTACAACCACTAGTACTCCAACAACCACAAGTACTGCAACAACCACTAGTACTCCAACAACCACAAGTACTCTAACAACCACTAGTACTCCAACAACTACTAGTACTCCAACAACCACTAGTACTCCAACAACCACTAGTACTCCAACAACCACTAGTAACTCGACCACCACAAGTACCACAACCACTAGTCCACAACCACAAGTACTCCAACAACCACTAGTACTCCAACAACCACAAGTACTCTAACAACCACTAGTACTCCAACAACTACTAGTACTTCAACAACCACTAGTACTCCAACAACCACTAGTACTCCAACAACCACTAGTACTCCGACAACCACAAGTACTCCAACAACCACAAGTACTCCAACAACCACAAGTACTCCAACAACCACTAGTACTCCAACAACCACAAGTACTCCAACAACCACTACTACTCCAACAACCACTAGTACTCCAACAATCACCAGTACTCCAAGCACCACAAGTACTCCAACAACCACAAGTACTCCAACAACCACTACTACTCCAACAACCACTAGTATTCCAACAACCACTAGTACTGCAACAACCACTAGTACTCCAACAACAACTAGTACTGCAACAACCACTAGTACTCCAACCTACACTAGTACTCCAACAACCACAAGTACTCCAACAACCACAAGTACTCCAACAACCACTAGTACTCCAACAACCACTAGTACTCCAACAACCACTAATACTCCGACAACCACTAGTACTCCAACAACCACAAGTACTCCAACAACCACAAGTACTCCAAGCACCACAAGTACTCCAACAACCACAAGTACTCCAACAACCACTAGTACTCCAAGCACCACAAGTACTCCAACAACCACAAGTACTCCAACAACAACTAGTACTGCAACAACCACTAGTACTCCAACAACCACAAGTACTCCAACAACCACTAGTACTCCAACAACCACTAGTACTCCAACAACAACGTGTACTGCAACAACCACTAGTACTCCAACCGACACTAGTACTCCAACAACCACAAGTACTCCAACAACCACAAGTACTCCAACAACCACTAGTACTCCAACAACCACTAGTACTCCAACAACCACTAATACTCCGACAACCACTAGTACTCCAACAACCACAAGTACTCCAACAACCACAAGTACTCCAAGCACCACAAGTACTCCAACAACCACAAGTACTCCAACAACCACAACTACTCCAACAACCACTAGTACTCCAACAACCACAAGTACTCCAACAACCACCAGTACTCCAACAACCACAAGTACTCCAACAACCACCAGTACTCCAACAACTACAAGTACTCCGACAACAACTAGTACTGCAACAACGACTAGTACTCCAACAACCACTAGTACTCCAACAACCACAAGTACTCCGACAACCACAAGTACCCAACAACCACTAGTACCCAACAACCACTAGTACCCTAACAACCACTAGTACTCCAACAACCACTAGTACTTCAACAACCACAAGTACTCCGACAACCACTAGTACTCCAACAACCACCAGTACTCCAACAACCACTAGTACTCCAACAACCACGAGTACTCCAACAACCACAAGTACTCCGACAACAACTAGTACTGCAACAACGACCAGTACTCCAACAACCACTAGTACTCCAACAACCACAAGTACTCCGACAACAACTAGTATTGCAACAACCACTAGTACTCCAACAACCACTAGTACTCCAACAACCACAAGTACTCCAAGCACCACAAGTACTCCAACAACCACTAGTACTCCAACAACCACTAGTACTCCAACAACCACTAGTACTCCAACAACCACAAGTACTCCAACAACCACAAGTACTTCAACAACCACTAGTACTCTAGCAACCACAAGTACTCCAACAACCACAAGTACTCCAAGCCCCACAAGTACTCCAACAACCACTAGAACTCCAACAACCACTAGTACTCCAACAACCACTAGTACCCCAACAACCACAAGTACTCCAAGCACCACAAGTACTCCAACAACCACTAGTACTCCAACAACGTCTAGTACTGCAACAACCACTAGTACTCCAACAACCACTAGTACTCCAACAACCACTAGTACTCCAACAACCACAAGTACTCCAACAACCACAAGTACTCCAAGCACCACAAGTACTCCAACAACCACTAGTACTTCAACAACCACAAGTACTCCAACAACCACAAGTACTCCAAGCACCACAAGTACTCCAACAACCACTAGTACTCCAACAACCACTAGTACTCCAACAACCACTAGTACTCCAACAACCACAAGTACTCCAACAACCACAAGTACTTCAACAACCACTAGTACTCTAGCAACCACAAGTACTCCAACAACCACAAGTACTCCAAGCCCCACAAGTACTCCAACAACCACTAGTACTCCAACAACCACTAGTACTCCAACAACCACTAGTACTCCAACAACCACAAGTACTCCAAGCACCACAAGTACTCCAACAACCACTAGTACTCCAACAACGTCTAGTACTGCAACAACCACTAGTACTTCAACAACCACTAGTACTCCAACAACCACTAGTACTCCAACAACCACAAGTACTCCAACAACCACAAGTACTCCAAGCACCACAAGTACTCCAACAACCACTAGTACTTCAACAACCACAAGTACTCGAACAACCACTAGTACTCCAACAACCACTAGTACTTCAACAACCACTAGTACTCCAACAACCACTAGTACTCCAACAACCACTAGTACTCCAACAACCACTAGTACTTCAACAACCACTAGTACTTCAACAACCACTAGTACTCCAACAACCACTAGTACTCCAACAACCACAAGTACTCCAAGCACCACAAGTACTCCAACAACCACTAGTACTCCAACAACCACAAGTACTCCAACAACCACTAGTACTGCAACAACCACTAGTACTCCAACAACCACAAGTACTCCAACAACCACTAGTACTCCAACCACCACTAGTACTCCAACCACCACTAGTACTCCAACAACCACTAGTACTCCAACAACCACTAGTACTCCAACAACCACAAGTACTCCAACAACCACAAGTACTCCAAGCACCACAAGTACTCCAACAACCACTAGTACTCCAACAACCACTAGTACTCCAACAACTACAAGTACTCCGACAACAACTAGTACTGCAACAACCACTAGTACTGCAACAACCACTAGTACTCCAACAACCACTAGTACTACAACAACCACTAGTGCTTCAACAACCACAAATTGCTCCAGCAACCACTAGTACTCCAGCAACCACAAGTACTCCAACAACCACAAGTACTCCAACAACCACTAGTACCGCAGCAACCACTAGTACTCCAACAACCACAAAATTGCTCCACTTAACCACAAGTACTCCAACAACCTGAAGTACTCAACGGCCACAAGTACTCAACAGCCACAAGTACTCCAACAACCACAAAGTGTCCAACAACCACCAAGTACTCCAACAACCACAAGTACTCCAACAACCACAAGTACTCCAACAACCACAAGTACTCCAACAACCACAAGTACTCCAACAACCACAAGTACTCCAACAACCACAAGTACTCCAACAACCACTAGTACTCCAACAACCACAAGTACTCCAACAACCACTACTACTCCAACAACCACTAGTACTCCAACAATCACCAGTACTCCAAGCACCACAAGTACTCCAACAACCACAAGTACTCCAACAACCACTACTACTCCAACAACCACTAGTATTCCAACAACCACTAGTACTGCAACAACCACTAGTACTCCAACAACCACTAGTACTCCAACAACCACTAGTACTCCAACAATCACCAGTACTCCAAGCACCACAAGTACTCCAACAACCACAAGTACTCCAACAACCACTACTACTCCAACAACCACTAGTATTCCAACAACAACTAGTACTGCAACAACCACTAGTACTCCAACAACCACTAGTACTCCAACAACCACTAGTACTCCAACAATCACCAGTACTCCAAGCACCACAAGTACTCCAACAACCACAAGTACTCCAACAACCACTACTACTCCAACAACCACTAGTACTCCAACAACCACTAGTACTCCAACAACCACTAGTAATCCAACAACCACAAGTACTCCAACAACCACAAGTACTCCAACAACCACAAGTACTCCAACAACCACAAGTACTCCAACAACCACAAGTACTCCAACAACCACAAGTACTCCAACAACCACTAGTACTCCAACAACCACTAGTAATCCAACAACCACAAGTACTCCAACAACCACTAGTACTCCAACAACCATTAGTACTCCAACAACCACAAGTACTCCAACAACCACTAGTATTCCAACAACCACTAGTACTCCAACAACCACTAGTACTCCAACAACCACAAGTACTCCAACAACCACAAGTACTCCAACAACCACTAGTACTCCAACTACTACAAGTACTCCAACTACCACAAGTACTCCAACAACCACTAGTACTCCAACAACCACTAGTACTCCAACAACCGCAAGTACTCCAACAACCACTAGTACTGCAACAACCACTAGTACTGCAACAACCACTAGTACTCCAACAACCACTAGTACTACAACAACCACTAGTACTCCAAACCGGGTACTCCAACAACCACTAGTACTGCAACAACCACTAGGTACTCCAACAGCTAGTACTCCAACAAACCAGCTCAGTACCCAACAACCACAATAGTACCCAACAACCGCAAGTACTCCAACAACCACTAAAGTACTGCAACAAATCACTAGTACCGCAACAACCACTCTGCACTCCAACAACCACTAGTACCCAACAACCAATTCAGTAAGTAATTCCAACAAACAACCACTAGTACTGCAACAACCACTAGTACTGCAACAACCACTAGTACTCCAACAACCACTAGTACTACAACAACCACTAGTACTCCAACAACCACTAGTACTGCAACAACCACTAGTACTCCAACAACTACTAGTACTCCAACAACCACTAGTACTCCAACAACCACTAGTACTCCAACAACCACTAGTACTCCAACAACCCCTAGTACTCCAACAACCACAAGTACTCCAACAACCACAAGTACTCCAACAACCACTAGTACTCCAACAACTACTAGTACTCCAACAACCACTAGTACGCCAACAACCACTAGTACTCCAACAACCACTAGTACTCCAATAACCACTAGTACTCCAACAACCACTAGTACTCCAACAACCACAAGTACTCCAACAACCACTAGTACTCCAACAACCATTAGTACTCCAACAACCACAAGTACTCCAACAACCACAAGTACGCCAACAACCACTAGTACTACAACAACCACTAGTACCCCAACAACCACAAGTACTCCAACAACCACAAGTACTCCAACAACCACAAGTATTCCTACAACTACTAGTACTCCAACAACCACTAGTACTCCAACAACCACTAGTACTGCAACAACCACTAGTACTCCAACAACCACTAGTACTCCAACAACCACTAGTACTCCAACAACCACAAGTACTCCAACAACCACAAGTACTCCAACAACCACTAGTACTCCAACAACCACTAGTACTCCAACAAACACTAGTACTCCAACAACCACCAGTACTCCAACAACCACTAGTACTCCAACAACTACAAGTACTGCAACAACCACTAGTACTCCAACAACCACTAGTACTACAACTACCACTAGTACTCCAACAACTACTAGTACTCCGACAACCACTAGTACTCCAACAACCACTAGTACTCCAACAACCACTAGTAATCCAACAACTACTAGTACTCCAACAACCACAAGTACTCCAACAACCACAATCACTCCAACAACCACTAGTACTCCAACAACCACAATCACTCCAACAACCACTAGTACTCCAACAACCACAAGTACTCCAACAACCACAAGTACTCCAACAACCACAAGTACTCCAACAACCACAAGTACTCCAACAACCACTAGTACTACAACAACCACTAGTACCCCAACAACCACAAGTACTCCAACAACCACAAGTACTCCAACAACCACAAGTACTCCTACAACTACTAGTACTCCAACAACAACTAGTACTCCAACAACCACTAGTACTCCAACAACCACTAGTACTGCAACAACCACTAGTACTCCAACAACCACTAGTACTCCAACAACCACTAGTACTCCAACAACCACAAGTACTCCTACAACCACTAGTACTCCAACAACCACAAGTACTGCAACAACCACTAGTACTCCAACAACCACAAGTACTCTAACAACCACTAGTACTCCAACAACTACTAGTACTCCAACAACCACTAGTACTCCAACAACCACTAGTACTCCAACCACCACTAGTACTCCAACAACCACAAGTACTCCAACAACCACAAGTACTCCGACAACCAAAAGTACTCCAACAACTACTAGTACTCCAACAACCACAAGTACTCCAACAACCACTAGTAATCCAACAACAACTAGTACTCCAACAACCACTAGTACTCCAACAACCACTAGTACTCCAACAACCACTAGTACTCCAACAACCACAAGTACTCTAACAACCACAAATACTCCAACAACCACTAGTACCCCAACAACCACTAGTACTCCAACAACCACTAGTACTCCAACAACCACAAGTACTCCAACAACAACTAGTACTGCAACAACCACTAGTACTCCAACAACCAAAAGTATTCCAACCACCACAAGTACTCCAACAACCACTAGTACTCCAACAACCACTAGTACTCCAACAACCAC